>CAUYQU010040363.1:0-47059 GCA_963574635.1 Cheracebus regulus | reverse complement strand
TACACATAGATGGCATGTGTAATGGGTATTTACACATATTTAAAACATACACATACGGCAAATAGTTACCTGTGCTATATAAGTCTCGATTATGTTATATTTAGTTTTCTGGGTTGGGTCTGGGTTGGGTTTGCTAGTGAGTGTTCTCTTTGTTTCTGTGGGTGGGTTCTAAGCAGTGGTGTGGGTCTCCGGCTGCATGTCATTCTAGTTTGTAGCAAAGCCTTCCGGAATGATTCCAAGCTTTGTTGCTGGGAGAGGGTGTTGTCTGATCCTTGAAGAACCAAGAGACCATAACAGTGTGGAAAGCAGAAGCGGGAGGATTGTGGCATTGAGACCCTGGACGCAGGTAGCCCTGTTGGCTGAGCTGGGGGAACTGCGTGGCTCTGGATGGAGTTTCTCTCTCCTGGATGTTCACTGAGTCTCATCATATTCCATCATCATGGCAGTCTTACCTGGCTGGGTACCTGAAGCCTGCATGTGGGACAGTCGCTAGGGGCCAGATTTCTGTCAAAGGATGCTTATTAGCAGAATTCTTGATTAACTTATTTTAAAGTGATTTTAGAGTTATAAAAAAGTTGTGAAAATGGTTCCAGAGTTCACACATCTACCCTCCATCCAGCTTCCCTAAATGTTACCATCTTTTTTTTTTTTTTTTTTTTTTTTTTTGAGACAGTCTCACTCTGTCACCAGGCTGGAGTGCAGTGGTGCGATCTCAGCTCACGGCAACCTCCACCTCCTGGGCTCAAGCAATTCTCCTGCCTCAGCCTCCTGAGTAGCTAGGACTACAGGTGCGCATCACCAAGCCCAGTTAATTTT
Organism: Cheracebus regulus; assembly: GCA_963574635.1. NCBI lineage: Eukaryota > Metazoa > Chordata > Mammalia > Primates > Pitheciidae > Cheracebus > Cheracebus regulus. Next base: position 46,243 of record CAUYQU010040363.1, on the reverse strand, counting down.
TGTATTTTTACTAGAGATAGGGTTTCACCATGCTGGCCAGGATGGTCTCGAACTCTTGACCTCATGATCCACCCACCTCAGCCTCCCAAAGTGCTGGGATTGCAGGCGTGAGCCACCACACCTGACCAATGTTACCATCTTATACAACTGTAACACAGTGATCAAAACCAGGAAATTCACACCAGCCCAGTATGATTAACTCAATGACAGACATTAATCAAATTTCACCAATTTTTCCACTAATTTCCTTTTCTCTTCCAAGAGTCTATCCAGGATCCCACACTGCATTTGGTTTTCATAGCTCCTTAACCTCCTCCAATCTGGGACAATTCCTCCGTCTTTCCTAGCCTTTCATGATTTGGATGCTTTGGAAGAGGACTCCTCTGTTATTTTGTTGTGTATCTCAACTTGGGTTTTTCTGATGTTTTTTCATGACTTGATTGAGGTTATTCATTATTTAGAACAATGCCACAGAGGCAGCCTGCCCTCCTTGGTGTGTCATTGTGGAGGTCCATGATATCGGTGCATCTTATTCCTGGTAATGTTCACCTAGATCACTTGGTTAAGGTGCTGTCTGCCAGATTTCTCCACCATAAAGTTACAGTTTTCCCTTTGTAATTAATAGCTATCTTGGGGTACTCCAGGCCAGGAGTTTGAAACCAGCTTGTGTGATGAAGTCAGCACACCTGTAGTCCCTGCTACTCAGGAGGCTGAGGCTGGAGATCCCTTGAGTCCAGGAGGCGGAGGTTGCAGTAAGCTGAGATTGTGCCACTCCAGCGTGGGTGACAGAGCAAGACCCTGTCTCTTTAACAAAACAATACAAAATGCTACCTTCGGGGAGAAACTCTGAGGCTATGCTAATATTCCACATCCCGCTTTTCCTCAAACTTCCGCCCACTAATTTTAGCATCCGTTGGTGGCCGGATCTTGTCTGCAGGGTTATTGCTGTGCTGTTTCCCTGATGGCGGTTTTTGTGTGCCTCTTATTCCATCTACATTTATTAATTGGAATTCTTCTGTAAGGAAGACCTGGCTCTTCCTCCTTATTTATTTAGTTACTAATTTATATCCTGTGGGTTTACAGATATTTGTTTTAATCTAGCACATTCCTTTTTAATATGGTAAAAGGTCCCAAATCCCAAGTAAATTCCTAGCATTGCCTCTCACACAGCAGGAAGACTGACATTTTTTCTAGCTGGTAACGAGGGCCTCAAGGAACTTGTAAAGAACAAGAACAGGTTTCATTTATTCATTCATTTATTTTCCTTCACTCAGCAAATATGCATTTCAGCACCTACTGTCTGCTTCTAGGCACTAGTGATTCAGGAATGAACAAAACAAACTCCTTTCCCTAAGGAAATGGACATCCTACTGGAGAATAAAACAGTAAACAGATAAAAAGTGAATATAGGGCCAGACGCAGTGGCTCATGCCTATAATCCCAGCACCTTGGGAGGCCGAGGTGGGTGGATCACTTGTGGTCAGGAGTTTGAGACCAGCCTGGTCAACATGGTGAAACCCCGTCTCTATTAAAAGTACAAAAAAATTAGCCGGCCATGGTGGCACACACCTGTGATTCCAGCTACTTGGGAGGCTGAGGTGGGAGGATCGCTTGAACCTGGGAGGAAGAGGTTGCAGTGAGCCAAGATCACGCCACTGCACTCCAGCCTGGGCGACAGAGCGAGACTCTGTCTCAAAAGTAAACAGTGAATCTAGGATAAGTTGGATGGGGAGCACTGTGGGAGTATATAGTGATGAATAAAGCAGGAAAGGGGGCTGGGCTCACAGGGCAATTTTTAGACAAGGTGGTCAAGGAAGGCCTCTCTGGGGAGCCCCTAAAGAGAGGAGAGAGTGAGGCGATGCCTGGCCTAATTCATCCACAGCCAGCTGTGAGATTGCAGTCAAATCATCTCCCTTCTGAACACAGTTTCTGTGAACAGGAAAACGTGTTCCCTCTCTGAGGGGTAGCACTGCTCAGCTGGAGCCAGTGTTACCCCCAAGTATTGCCAGATCTGATTCTCCTGCAATAAAAAAGAAAAGTGAAGAATTTTTGCTGGTTCATTGAACCCAGATTATGTGACATCAGATAATGGATGACTGCGTTTTCTTTCATTGTGTTTATTTTTTAAGTTTCCTTTTCTTTGTAGCAAAAGATAGCAATTTTTCATATTTAGTGGTGATATAGATTCTTTTTATATATGTAAAGTTTAAACGTCACTTGAAGGCTGGGTGCTTGAAGGCTGGGTGCAATGGCTCGCCCTATCATCCCAGCACTTTGGGAGGTCGAGGCAGGAGGATCATTTGAGGCCGAGTTTAAGACAAGCCTGGGCAGCAGAGTGAGACTCCATCTCTACAAAAAATTAAAAAAATAGCCAGGCATGGTGGCCTGCACCTGTAGTCCCAGGTACTTGGACGGCTGTGGCGGGAGGACCACTTGCACTCAGGAGGTCGAGGCCACGCTACTGTACTACAGCCCCGGGCAACAGAGCAAGAGAGACCCTGTCTCTAAAAAAATAAAACAAAAAAACAAAATACGCACACGCATATATATATGTATGTGTGTGTATGTAAATAATTGTCCAGATGGGGCATAGATACAGCTGAAAAGGAAGGGTGGAACATAGCGACTGGGCTTGGTAAGCACTGTATTGCTCAGCCACCCGCTGTTTTTCCTCTGGATCAGGGGTTCTCAGCGTTGGGCCTGAGCTGAAGTAGGCAGACAATTAACATGGGTGTGTGCCTTGAGCCATTTGTATCATGGGGCATGCATTGGCCAGGAATGCCTTCAAACTTCAGGAGCAGAAACCCCCACTCACCACAGCTTGATTGAATGGGGGCCGATTTCTCGCCCACCACAGCACACCTGGAGGTGCTTGGCTGCCAGTGTTAGTTTGGTGGCTGGGCAGTGTCAGGGCAGAGCCTCTTTGATTCTCTTGGTCTTGCCCCTCATGGACACATAGTTGCTACTACAATGTTGCATAGCCTCCCCTAGCTCCAAGGAAGGTGCCAACGTTATTTGACTTTTCAACCTTTCCTGAGGAGGAAGCCAGAGAAAAAATGAATTGAGGCCGGGCGAGGTGGCTCACGCCTGTAATCCCAGCACTTTGGGAGGCCCAGGCGGGCAGATCACCTGAGCTTGGGAATTTGAGACCAGCCTGACCAACATGGATAAACCCCATCTCTAACAAAAAAGTTTAAAATTTATAGATAAAAAATAAATAAATAAAAAATGAATTGAGAGTATCTGTTGGGGTAGCCAGCCAGCACTGCCTGGCTCCATGGGGGAGGGAAAAGCAGTGATAATAAACGTTAATGGGTGCTGACTGTGCAAGCCCTGCCGTAAGTGCTTCGTGTGCATGATCTCATTCAGTTCCTGCAACTACCCTAAGACGTCACTGCTGTGATAGTCCCATGGTAATGATGAGGAAACTGAGGCACAGCATGATGAAGCTGCCTGCCAAGTAGAGGAGTGGAGCAGGGGGCATTCAGCCTGTGTCCAGGGTCCCCGTTCTTAGCCATTACACTTTGTTGCCTCATAAGGGTCCAGGGGCTGGGGTGCAGGGACTCAGGCTGCTCACTCTCTGGCCTCAGTTTAAATTCTTCCAGCACCGGTGGAGCCGAGCTTGGTGTTTTGCTCTGGGGAGGTTGTGATCATTAAAAAGCTGTCTTGTGAATCACGTCCGCCCCTGTGTAACTGACTACCTCCGACTGGTTCAGGTCCCGTCCTCGGAAGCTGCACCTGCCACGCATCTTATTCCTGGCCGCCCTGCAGGGGCGTACTAGTGACTGAGGGAACCACTCCCTTTTTCCAAACAAACTATACCTGGGCTTTTAGTTATTCTTCCCAGGATGAGGCTTCCAGCCTTGTCTTTCTCTGGAGGTCTGCTTGTTGACTGCGCACACATTTAATATGCGCCTCCTCTGTGCCCATCCCTGTAGAGTAGTGGGGATGCAGTAGTGGCTGGGCCAGCCTCATGGCTGGGTGGCTCTGGTGAGGGAAGCAGACCCTCAGACCCCAGAGTGGTCAGGTCTGTGATTGGGGAAGCCCAGGGGAATCCAGTGGGGGTGCCCAACCCAGCCTAGGGGTCAAGGAGGTCTCCTGGAAGCAGCTTTGGGCTTTGGAGGGCAAATAGAGGGTTCGTGAAGGAGCAGTTTCTACTGTCTTCTCCACCTGCCTTTCTTCAGTGACGCTCTCATGACAGCTTTCCTTTCTGAACTTCTGTGCCCCTCCTCAGTAAAGTGGAAGCTTCAGACATGGTCTCCATCCATGCATCCAACCATCCTTGACTTGGCACTTCCCATGTTCCTGGCCCTCTGCTGGGCAGAAGGCTCGCCCCGATATGCAGTATGCTGGGAAGTTCTGCAGTTAAACAACCCAGAGTGATAAGAGTTCTAATAGGGGAAGCCACAGGGCTGTGGGAACCCCGAGGAGACACCTAACAGTGACTTGGAGTTCGGTGGCAAACTTCTCCAGGGAAACGAAATAAAAAATGGGTTGACACAGTGGCCAAGAGCACAGGTTTCCAGGGTCCAGCTGACCTCGGGTCTAGTCATAGCTGAGCCCCTGACTAGCCCTAAATGGGTAGCGTAACTCTGGGAGCTTCCCTTTTCTCCCAAGATTGTTGTAAGGATTAAGACGGGATTGTGAATTTCAAGTACCTAGGATAGTACCTGGCACAAGAAGTCACATTGTAGATGATGATGAGCTGATGGTGATGATGATGATGAGATGATGGTGGAGGTGGTGGTGATGATAATGGGGAGGAGGAGGATGGTGGCAGCTTGCGTTCATTAGCCCTTACTGCACGTTGGAGGTTAGGTGGCTTCGTAACAGCCTATAAGATAACACGTGTGAGCTGCTGCTGTTGTGATTATTCACTCACCAGACAGGTCACCCTGCACCCAGCCCTGAGCTAGCACAGGCCTGGATATAGCAGGAGTGTGTGCTGGGAGCAGGGTTCACACAGCTGAGGCCTGGGCCAGGAATTTCACAGAACAAGTTGGGAGTTTCTTAGGTGTGCATGGGAAACCCATGGCTCCCGGCCTCCCGGTCCCCTTTCTTGTTCAGTCCTTGGACTTTTCAGCAGTGGCCTCAAGAATGTAGGCTGCCCTTGACCTCTGTGGCCAGAACGCATGGATGCTCTGCTCAGCCCATCAGCCAAGTCCCAAATTAGACCTGACAGTGTGATTTATTCTCTGGGATGGAGCCGGGAGGGCACAGCCCCAGTGGGTGATTCCGAGGGAAAGTTGTCAGCCTGAATTAGCCCAGACCTTTCATGCAGCCTTGCTGGTTCAGCTTCCCCTGGCTAAGAGGGTTTTCCAGGGTGTTGCTGGCTTCAGCACTGCCTCTTCCCCCATCCCCAGGGACAGACACTTGGCTGTGATCCCTAAGGAGTGTGTGTGCTGAGGGCTGCCCAGGTAGGCAGTGGAGGCTCTGGGTTGTTTCATCTGCCCCATTCAGAGCCCAGATTGGCGGCTCCTTGGGGAGTGCTTGGCCCATTCCCGGCTTCCTGTTCTTTCACCGAGTTCAGTGAGGGCGGCTGGAGGCCGGTCCCCTGCTCCGCACCTCCCAGTGTCTCTGCCTTCTAGCTGCCTTCATTCATTCACAGGAATGCCTCTGATGAGCGAGTTTCTGCTGTGGCAACAAATTAACCCTGAAATCCTAGAGGCTGGACACAACAGATGTCCATTTCTTACTCGTGACATAGGAGCTCAGGTGGGAGGGCTTTACCCACTGCCTCAGGGACCCAGGCTGGCAGGAGCGCCCCTGTCTCGAAGCTTCACAGGCTGCAGAGACACCATGGCAGGAGAAGGGAACTGAGGATCGCACAGTGGCACTTAGATGCCGAGGCCTGGAAGCAACACGTTCACTCCCACCTGCGCCCAGGACCGCTGCATGGCCCTGCCTAACTGCAAGGGGCTAGAAATGCGGTAGTTACTCCGTGAGCAGTAACTGTCACAGCCACCATGGACAGATGTGGTATTTATGCAGTACCTACTGTGTGCCGGGCCTTCTCAGGACCCTAGAAATGCAGAAGGGTCCCCCTGCCTTCCTGGAGATCACAGTTCAGTGTCAGAAACCGAATTGAAGTAATTACGGCAACAGCTGTGTGATTATGTCTGCACTAAGTGCTCTGACGGAGGAGCCCAGAGGGCCAGGGCAGCATATCTCAGGGCCCAGACAGTCTGAAGAGGTCAGGGAACGTCTGTCATAAGGACTGACGTTTGGGAGGAGGCCTGAAGGATAAGTACACCTTCCCCCAGTAGGGGCGAGGAATGGGGAGAGTTCCTGGTAGAGGAAACTGCATCAGCGGAGCTCCAGATGCGGGAAGGAGCTTGACTCTGCGAAGGAACTGGAAGAGACCTGCATAACTGCAGGGTCATGAGCTGGGAGAGGTAGGTGGGAGCAGATGGTGCCAGGTCTGGCTGGCGGTGAGGAGGAGACTGGTACTTGGAACACCTGCCTTTTAGAGCTGTTGAGAGAATCAGATGAGCTCAGTCATTCTCTCAACAAATGCTGAGTTCCCACTCTTTGGCAGGGGGTGTTCCAGCAGTGAACAAGACAGACAAATATCCCTGTTCTCGGAGCTGGCATTCTAGGAGGGGGACACAGACAAGGAGCCAGACAGATACATGGGATAATTTTACCTGGCAAAAACAACTGCTGACCAGTAAATAGAGTAAAACGATAAAGAGCATATAGATTGGAGGCTTTTGGTTCCAGGTAATGGCAACACCTGTTCATGCCGACTTAAGCAGTCAGGCTCCCACCTCCAAGTCTGAGGGTTCTTTGGACCCTGGGAGATGGTGACACAGCAGCTCAACAGTAGCCTGGAGGGCTCAGGTTGGTTCTGCCCACAGCTCTGCTGTCCCTCACGGTGCCTTCATCTGAAAGCAGGTCCCTTCTACAGTCAGAAGATGGCAGGTAGAGATGCCCTGGGCAGAGTTAGGGCAGGTAGCAGGAGCTTTTTCAAACTGCATGTCCCAAAGATCTGCCACTAGTGTGCCTTGGTGACAGTGAATTATAGGAGCTAGTGTGAGAGTAAGGAGGAAGCTGCTACTGTAGTCTGGGTGGGAGACGACGGAGGAAGGGGCCAAGGTAAGGAGCATGGAGGGAGAGAATAGGGCAGGTTTTGGGTATGGCTTGGAGGTACAGTGGACAGGGCTTGCTAATGGCATGGCTGCTGGAAAGGAGTGCTGAGCAGACACACACAGATGTTCACTGTGTACTGTATCTTCCTCACATAAAAGTCATGTGCAGGCTAGGCGCAGTGGCTCACGCCTACAGTTCTAGCACTTTAGGTGGCCCAGGCAGGTGAATTACCTGAGGCCAGGAGTTCAAGACCAGTCTGGCCAACATGGCAAAACTCCATCTCTGCTAAAAATATAAAAATAAGCTGGGCTTGGTGGCTCACGACTGTAATCCCAGCTACTCAGGAGGCTGAGGCAGGGGAATCGCTTGAACCCGGGAGGCAGAGGCTGCGGTGAGCCGAGATCATGCCACTGTACTCCAGCCTGGGTAACAGAGCAAGACTCCGTCTCAAAAAAAAAAGTTTGGGGGCCTATATGAGATGTTAGAGATTTTGACAACATAATCAGCTGCCTTTCTGTATTTTCTAATTGATTAATTTTGTGACATGTTTGGAATCCTGATATCAAAAATGTTGAATTTGGCAGGGTGCTTTGGCTCATGCCTGTAATCCTCTCCCTTTGGGAGGCGTAGGAGGGAGGATGGCTTGAAGCCAGGAGTTTGAGACCAGCCAGGGCAACATAGCAAGACCGAATCTCTACAAAGAGAAAAAAAAAATAGACAAATGTGGTGGTGGTCTGTGCCTGTGGTCCTGGCTACTCAGGAGGCTGAGGTGGGAGGATCACTTGAGCCCAGGAGGTGGAGGCTACAGTGAGTCGTAACTGTATTGCACTGCCTCCTGGGCAGCAGAGGGAGACCCTGCTTCAAAGAAAAAAAAAAAGAAAATTGGACTCAAAATGTTCCATGTATCCTCTCACATATCATAAAACAGTGTTAGTCACACTTCGCAGACATCCTTGTCATCACAAGAGTCACTTTTTGAGTCACCTACAGGTATTTACAGAGTACACTGTCTTCACATCCATCTGCAGCATTTGTGATGTGCCATCCCTTGAATTTGTGTATGTTGTCACTGGAAACTATCCCAACACTCAAGAAGCCATCCTTTACCGTTAGACAGTTTGTCAAATGCCTCTTTTAGGAATTGGTGGTCTCCACAGCCACTCACTGTTAGGTTTTTTTAAAAAGCCAACTTGGATGTTTAAGGACAGTTACTGAACATGGGCAAGTGGCTGAGTAAATGTAAACATATAAAAGCAGTTATATAATCGCCTGTTTGTGAGTCAATCAGACTGATTATTCCAATGCTAATAATAAATGACAATTTAGGAAAATTTCTCCATGTACTTTCTTCCCTCACAGCGGCACTTTGCTTTAAGACAGTTTTCAGTGCTATATTACACGTCCTTTTGTTTTGTTTTGTTTTGAGATGAAGTTTCGATCTTGTTACCGAGGCTGGAGGAGCGCAATGGTGTGATCTTGGCTCACCGCAACCTCTGCCTCCTGGGTTCAAGCAATTCTACAGGCGAGTGCCACCATGCCCAGCTAATTATTATTTTTTTTATTATTTTTATTTTTTAGTAGAGAGAGGGTTTCACCATGTTGACCAGAATGGTCTCGATCTCCTGGCCTTGTGATCTACCCACCTCGGCCTCCCAAAGTGCTGGGATTATAGGCGTGAGCCACTGTGCCCAGCTCCCCCCCTTTTTAAATATCAAAATTCTAGTTTGCCCTGTTGTATACATTATATAACTGCCCCATTTAAGACTTTCACCTGAAGTATTTCGTTTAAATTGGTTGAACATGGCTTAAAATTATTTGCCTCTATCTTGCTTTTTAAAGGAATTTTTGTTTATTTTATTATTATTACTGTTGGGTTTTTTGTTTTTTGGTTTTTTTTTGAGATGGAGTCTTGCTCTGTCGCCCAGGCTGGAGTGCAGTGGCTCTGTTTCGGCTCTCTGCAACCTCTGCCTCCCAAGTTCAAGCTATTCTCCTGCCTCAGCCTCCCTAGTAGCTGGGATTACAGGTGCCCACCACCATGTCCAGCTAATTTTTCTTTTCTTGGAGACGGGGTTTTGCTGTGTTGGCCAGGTTGGCCTCAAACTCCTAACCTCAAGTGACCCACCTGCCTCAGCCTCCCAAGTATCTGGGACGACAGGCATAAGCCACCATGCCCAGCTAATTTTTAATTTTTAAAATAAAGACAGGGATCTCACTGTGTTGCCCAGACTGGTCTCAAACTCTAGTCTCAAGTGATCTGCTGCCTCAGCCTCCCAAAGTGCTAGAATTACAGGTGTGAGCCACCACACCCAGCCCTTTGCTAATTTCTTACTTGGATATTTTTTTTGTGATATTGAGTTATTAGAGTTCTTAATACATTTTGGGTATTAACCCTTTATCAGATACGTGGTTTGCAAATATTGTTTCCCAGTCCATAGGTTGCCTTTTCATTTTGTGGATTGTTTCCTTTGCTGTGGAGAAGCCTTTTAGTTTTATGTAGTCTCGTTTATTTATTTTTGCTTTTGTAACTTGAGCTTTTGGTGTGATGTCAAAAAAATTATTGCCAAAGCCAATGTTAAGGAGCTTTCCACCATGTTCTTTTCTGGGAATTTTATGGTTTCAAATTTTACATTTAGGTCTTTTATCCACTTAATTTATTTTTGTGTATGGTGTAATATTTCATTCTTTGAAGGGCTCAGTTTCATTCTTATTGACCATGTAACCACATAAGTTTGGACTTATTTCTGGGCTCTCTATTCTGTTTTTATGTCAGTACTATACTGTTTTGATTACTATAGCTTTGCAATATAATTTTAAATCAGGAAGTGTGATTGTCTCCAACTTTTCATTTCTCAGTGTTGCTTTGGCTAGTTGGGATTTTTTGTGACTAAATATAAATTTTAGGATTGCTCACAGAGCCTGTTTACAGTGACTTATCACACTTGCAATTGTGGAGTCAAGTCCTTGGGAATACTTACTAAGTCTCTTACAATATATGCCTCCCTTTTTATTAGTGCCCAACTAGCATCATTAAAGTTTTTAAAAGCTAATATGTATTTTCCAAAGAGTACTTGTTCCAAAATAAAATAAAGTGAAAGACCCTGAAATATAACTATTTTTTTCTAAGGATAATCTTTTGGGCATATCTTGCTTTATCTTTGGTTACATCTTGCATCTGAAGTAAATAAAGTTAGCCACTTAGAAATAGCTAGCTCAGTAGTGTTTGACCTTCCTGCATGAGCTGTAACTAGTTCTCTCACTTCCCCAGCTTGACCTCACTCATTCATTCATTCGACATTGATTTATTTCCTATCAGCTTCTCTGAAAGCCAGTAGTAAAAATGGCCTTTGAAATGTGTTGGAATCCTAGCCCTTCCTTTCTACCTCTTTGATTATGGCCAAAGCACTTACCTTCCTGTGCCTCAGTTTCTCCATCTATAAAACAGAGGAGATAATGCTGCCTACCTCATGATGTGATTGTGGGTATTCAAGGATTTAAAACAGATCCATGGGCCAAGTGCAGTGGCTCACGCCTATAATCCCAACACTTTGGGAAGCTGAGGTGGGCGGATCACTAGTCAGGAGTTCGAGACTAGCCTGGCCAACATGGTGAAACCCCATCTCTATTAAAAATACAAAACTTAGCTGGATGTGGTGGTGCACACCTATAATTCCAGCTATTCAGGAGGCTGAGATGGGAGAATTGCTTGAACCTGGAAGGCAGAGGTTGCAGTGAGCTGAGATCACGCCACTGCACTCCAGCCTGGGCCATATGTCTCAAAATAGATAGATAGATAGACAGACAGATAAAACAGATCCACAGTCCTAGATGGAATGTGATCCAAACTGATGTATTGTTATCCCTGCAAAAATATCAATGTGATAGACTGCCAGTGCTCACTCAGAACCTTCTAGGGTTGCCTTTCTAAAATCTGAATTATTCAGGATTCCAAAACCCATCAGGCCCAAGAGGCTTAGGACAGGAGCATGCCACGGCATATAAAAGAAAGCACTTAATATAGCACCTGGCATGTAGTCAATGCTGCGTCAGTGTTAACCATTTACTGTTGCTTCTATTACTATTAAAGTGCATACCTCACCATCCCTGATCATCCTCATGGAAATGCAAATGATAGTCGCAGTGAGATACCATGACACACTGCCTCAGTGGCTACGGGCTGGGCGCGGTGGCTCATGCCTGTAATCCCAGCACTTTGGGAGGCCAAGGCGGCCTCACTTGAGGTCAGGAGTTCAAGACCAGCATGGTGAAACCCTGTCTCTGCTAAAAATAGAAAAATTAGCCAAGCGTGGTGGTACACACATGTAATCCCAGCTACTCAGGAGGCTGAGGTGGAAGAATCGCTTGAACCTGGAAGGCGGAGGTTGCAGTGAGCTGAGATCATGCCACTGCACCACTCCAGCCTGGGCTACATAATGAGACTCTGTCTTTAAAAAAAAAAAAAAAAAAGGGGGGGCACAGAGGAGCTGAGGTCAGAGTTCCACAGGAGGCCTGTTAGGGACTGGGGCATTTTCCCTAAATGGACACGGGAAGGGTTCTGAGCAGAGGAAGGACATGATCTGACCCATAGATTAATAGAGTCCCTCTGGCTGTATGTGGCAGCAGGAGCCAGAGCCAGGAAATTGGGACAGAAGGTCCTTCTGTGGTCTGTGGTGCTGCCAGTGGGGGTGTGACAGAGGGATGAGCCCATTTATATCTTGAAGGTGGAGCTGGCAGTGAGTATTGCTGGCCTGAATGTGTGGGTGAGAGAAGGAGAACAGCCTAGGATGACCCTGAGGTTTGGGTCTGAGCACCAGGTGAGGGGTGAAGACACTGCATGGAGGGACCCCGGGGTGGGGGTTTGCAGGGAGTGGCAGAAGGCCATGTGAAGAATCAGAAATGCTGTTCTGATTCTGCAGAAGGGAGTCTGTTCGGTGCCGGGTGCCTGTCAGACAGCTGCATACATTGGCAAGGAGACAGTTGGGTACGCACACCTCAACTTGAGAGATCCAGGCGGGAGAAGGAAGAGTTGGGGTCCCAGCCCAGAGGCGTTGAAATCAGCAGGGAAGCCATGTGGATGGGGAGCGAAGCTGTGCAGAGAGATGGCGAGGAATCAGTGAAGGAGGCCGGGGGGCGGACACCAGTGAGGAGGAGGGAGGCGTCCCGGAGAGCATGGACCCCTGTGCTGAGGCAGGAGGGCAGCAAGGGCCCAAGGTGACTGCTGCGTCCAGCGATGGAGGCACGAAAGGCTGGCGGGAGCAGGTTCAAGAGAGACGGGCTCTGTTGAGCCCTGAGAAGGTGTAACTACACGTGTTGGTTGTTGCTTTCTCTGCTCAGGCCATGCCAGACACACAGTAGCTGCCACAGTAATAATGTGTTAAATTAATGTCTTCATGGATTGGGGAGAGATTAGAACCCAGAGGAGCCCTTGGAGTTGGGGGCCGTCACTGCAGAGTATGGCAAAAGTGTGCTCCGTGGACCCGGGCTCCCGTCCCCAGAGGATGATGGGGAAGGAGGATCTGAAACCTAACTGAGACATCTGGGCGCCCCGCAGACCATTTACTGAATGCCTGCTGCCATCAACAGGACTAACGTGGCGTCCCCATCTAGCGAGAGAAAGAGGATAATAGGAATATTGGCTCACAGAGCTGTTGTCAGGAATCAATGATATAATGCTATAAAATGTCATCAGTGTTTGATAGGCTTGAGCTGTTGTTACAAGTAAAATTCTGTCATTACCATTATTCTGGCTTCATGTCCCTCACCATCTAGTAGGGGAGATAGATATCAAATAATCCGGCCAGGCACGGTGGCTCATGCCTGTCATCCCAGCACTTTGGGAGACTGAGGTGGGTGGATCACTTGAGTTCGGGAATTTGAGACCAGCCTAGCCAACATGGTGAAACCCCATCTCTACAAAAAATACAAAAATTTGCCCGGTGTGATGCACGCCTGTAATCCCAGCTACTCAGGAGTCTGAGGCACAAGAATCACTTGAACCCAGGAGGCAGAGGTTGCAGTGAGCTGAGATAGTGCCACTGTGCTCCAGCCTGGGTGACAGAGTGAGACTCCATCTCAAAAAAAAAAAAATGATATCAAATAATTACTCAAATAGCCAAATTTAACTGTGGTAATGAAACTATAAAGAAAAAGTGCACAGCCATTTGAGAGGCTGAGGTGGGAGAATCGCTTGAGTCTGGGGCGGTCAAGGCTGCAGTGACCGCCCTACTATCACGCCACTGCACTCTAGCCTGGGTGGCAGAGCTCAACCTTGTCTCAAAAAAAAGAAAAGGCCAGGTGCGGTGGCTCATGCCTGTAATCCCAGCACTTTGGGAGACCGAAGCAGGCAGATCACCTGAAGTCAGGAGTTCAAGACCAGCCTGGCCAACATGGTGAACCCCCCATCTCTACTAAAAATACAAAAATTAGCTGGGCGTGGTAGCACTCACCTGTAGTCCCAGCTACTCTGGAGGCTGAGGCAGGAGAATCGCTTGAACTCAGGAGGCGGAAGCTACATTGAGCCGAGATCGCACTCCAGCCTGGGGGACAAGAGCAAAACTTCTTCAAGATAGAAATAAAGAAAGAGAAAGAAAGAAGAAGGAACTGGAGAGGGCCTTGAGAGAGTAACAGGCAGAGGTGGGGTCTTATTCCAGGCTGGGGTGGGTGTGAGTGTGTGAGAGGAGGCTATTCTGAAGAAATGACCTGTGAGCCTGGACTGGAAGGGTGAACAGGAACCTGCCTGGGGTGGGCTGGAGGCTGGGGGCTTTGAGCTGGGAGAATAGCCTGTGCACAGGCCCTAGGGTGTCGAGGAGCTGGGTGTGTTGAGGGAGCAGAGTAGGGGGAGGAAAATTTGGGTCAGCTGGACTGGTGAGCCTTGGTAAGAGGTGTGGACTTTCTTCCCACAGCCCCTGGGAGCCATAGAAGGGTTTTCCGGGGAGAAGTGATACAACTTCATTTAATTTTTCTCTGTGTGCACTTTCAAGGGTCGATGTCCTGACACCCTTCCTCCCCCAGGACAGTTTGTGCCGATCCAGGGTCAGGTCAGAGACTCCAGAGCCACCCCCACCACTATGGCTCCTTGAAGCTTTGTGCTGTCATCTGGCCACTCAGTCTGTGGGGTTGAAAGGAGCTTTCTGTAGAGGAGAAGGTGCTCTGGTTCTGGACTCATCAGCCCCTAGGAAAGAAACAGCTTGCTGGCCCATCCCAGGCCGCTGGGAGGCCCGAGAAACAGGTCACAGCAGCTCCATCTCTTCCTCCTCCAGGCCTCCAGGCTTTGGCCCTTCCTCTCAGAAGGGACCCCCGCCTGCTCCCCGCAAAGATGGCCTCATTTCCTCCGAGGCCTGGAGCTGCCAGCAGCCTGCCCCCTCTCCTCATTTCCCTACTTCTTTTGAGTGGCCAGATGACAGCACAGAGCTTCAAGGAGCCACATGGGTGGGGGAGGTGGCGGGGGTGGGGGTGCTGGAGTCTTTGACCTGATGCCGAGCAGCGTGCTTCTCTCAGTTCCCTCTTCTGGGCCCAGCCCTGGAAAGAGGCAGGGCAGCCGGGGAGGGGCGTTTCCAGATTACCTGTGTCTCCTGGGCATGGCTCAGGAAATGACTCCTTCATGGGTGAGAGTTTCGGGAGGCCCTGTGCCCCAACCCCTCAGCGAGAGCCCACATGAATCCTCCATCTCCCCTGCAGCCTGGGGACGGTGCAGGATTTTCAGGGTGTGGAGAGGCCCAGGTACCCTGAGCAGCTCCCCTAACCCCACAGCCTGGCATCTCCTGTGCCCAAGTGGCCTCTGTCAGTTGCTGGGTAAGTGGCGGGCTTTGCTATCCCTTCTGCTGTACCCGTGGCTGCCCTCTCAGAGCAAGATGGGCTCTGACCCTGCAGGAGGGGGCTCCCTTTGAGAGCACTCGGGTGTGTCGTGTCTTGGAAAACCCACATAGTTTGTAGCCGTGGCTGCCTAGCAGCACTGCCTGGGTGGTTGAGAGGCTCTTCCAGAGACCCTTAAATGGATGGGCTCCCCAGTCAGGCGTGGTCCCCACTGCTAAGTGTGTTGTGGGTATTGCCACACTGAGTCCTCCCAAAAACCCATGAGGTAGGCACTATCCAGTTGTACACATGAGGAAACGGAGGCACGGATAACTCAGGTTGTTTGCCTGAGCCATACAGGTAGGAAGTGGCAGAACCAAGATTCAAACCCAGACCATCTGCCTTCATAATCACTCTGCTATATTTCCTGCCAGCCTGCTCACAAACACACACACACACACACACACACACACACACACTCTCTCTCTCTCTCTCTCTCTCTCTATCTCTATCTCTCTCTCTCACACACACACATTCCTCTCTCCATCATATCACCTGGTTTATTTTCTTCATGACACGTATCACAGTGGATTTGTGGACTTATATACTACCTGTCTACACCCTATAGCCTGTGAGCTCCTGCTTGACCATAGGAATTCTGTCTGGTGCACTGCTATATCCCCAGCATCTAGAACAGGACCTGGCACAAAAAGGGCTGCTCAATAAATTTCTGTTGAATGAATCAACCAACATGGCCAGGGACACGATGTCTTACTGGGTAGGTTCGTGTTATGTTATTTTTTCCTCCTTCATCCTTGATCCCTCCTGCCACTCACTTTATAGTAGAGGCAGTCACGGGCAATCCTTGGGTAGAGTGGTGATTGAACCCGGCTGACCCCAGAACACACATTCCTTTGCCCACTCCTGCCTCACTGGTGCCTTTCCCTTGATGCTGACGGAGGGATGCGACACCACAGCCAGCCTGGTTTCCTCGCAGAGAGCCTCGGGCCATTTGTCGTTTTAGAGACCCCAGCGGCAGTCCAGATCCCAAAGTCCAACCTTTGACTGGGGAACAGAGCAGCTGCAGGAGTGCAAGGCCGGGCTTTCTGGTCCTGGCTCTCATCCTCAGCTCCAGTCAGCTGGGGATTAACCCCCTGCCGTTATCAGGAGAAATAGAACGTGGGAAACTGGCCGCAGCTCCACTGTGGTAAAGGATGTGAGGGAAACGGTGGCTCACTGCAGAGGGTTTCCTGAGGTCTCCTGCACGGGGAATCGTGCGTGTGCCCCTGGGTGGGCCAGCGGCATGCAGCTTGAGTGAACAGTTCCCGTACATTGGGATGAATTGACCTGTCCTGTTCTTGCCTCCAATGCCCCATTGCCCTCCTACAGAGATTTTCTCTTATTTAACAAGCAAAAGATAGCAGGCTACTTTGTGGTTCACGGGATGCTTTTACTTGTAAGCAACAACTCTGGCGCCATCTGGCCAATGGTTAAGACATGTGATGTGTTCTAGAAGCCCAGGGGTAGATTGGGCATCAGGTGGGCAAGATCAGCAGCTCAAGCATGTCTGTCAGGGACTCAGGTTCGCAGCCTCCGAAGGCCCCCGTGTATGCCTCTTGGTTCCAGAATGGCTTGCAGTGATAATCAGGGCCACTTGCCCTTGCCCACAGGCGTCAGGAGAGAGAGAACACCCCCCACTGCTGGCTTATAAATGGTTCCCTTAGGTCTACCAGCTGGTCCAGCTGAGGTCACGTGCCTCCCAACCAGGCCAATCAAGTTACCAGAGGAATGCCACATCCTGATCACTCTGGACCAACTGGGTTCCGCTGTCTAGGAGCTGAAAAAAGCAGAAGTGGAAATTGAGTTAGACAACCAAATGGCCTCCAAGCTCAGGCCCTGACCAAGCTCCCTCCCTAAGTTAGCAAATCGTGTCATCAGGCCCAACAGATTTTGTGGCATTTGAGAACAAAGAAGTGTGGTTTTCTTTTGAAGAAGTTAGTGACTTGTGTCCAGTTTCTGCCTCCTGCGTCATCCACCCTCAGTTAACGCCCAAAAAGCGGGGGCAGGTGGGCACGGTAGCTCATGCCTGTAATCCCAGCACTTTAGGAGCCAAAGTGGGTGGATCATGAAGTCAAGAGATCAAGACCATCCTGGCCAACATGGTAAAACCCCTTCTCTACTAAAAATTCAAAAATTAGCTGGGCGTGTTGTTGTGCGCCTGTAGTCCCAGCTACTTGGGAGGCTGAGGCAGGAAAATGGCTTGAACCCGGCAGGTAGAGGTTGCAGTGGGCCAAGATCTCGCTACTGCACTCCAGCCTGGCAAGAGAGTGAGACTCCGTCTCAAAAAAAATGAAGGAGGGTGTTGGCAAGTGGAGTCTGGCTGCCAAAGACTACTTGTCTGGTGATGGGAGAAAAAATGGATGTCTCCTCCCTTGTCACTGGGAAGGTTTTTGTTATTCTTTCCATCTTCATCCTCTATAGGCCCTTTCATTTCTTCCCCCAGTCTGAAATATTTGTGGTGTGTCTGTAGCCATGCACACATCCTTGCAAAATATATATTGAGGTTTGAGTAAAGAGTCAGCTTCCGGAAATGGTTTGGAGCTCCGTATCTCATTCTTTCTGTTTCTTCTGGTTTTCACCAAATCGCGTGTGTTTGCCATCTAGCCACATTTCTGTGTGTGTGTGTCCAGGGTGTGGCGTCTGGCAGCTGAACGGTTGTATGTGTTGTACATCTGCCAGTCTGGTCCCCTGGTGTTGGGCAGCCAGGTTGTCCCCAGCTCCACCCTACTTCCAAACTGTGCTTCAGTGAGCATCTGCCTACCTTCGCCTTAGGAACACATGGGGCTTACACCAGGAGTCAGTTGCAGTCAGAGACTGGCATACTTTCTCCCCAGGAGTGTCCAGGCTGCTCTCCATGAGGCTGCTGTGACCCACACTCCCCGCCAGAGCACAGGAGGGTCCAGCTTCCCCATTTACCTCTCAACACTTGCTGTTGTCCTGCTTCCTAACTTCACCAATCTGAAGGGAATCAAGTGGGGTCTTTAGGATTTTAGCGCTCTGATGAGTCTGGCAGAGTGCCTCTTCAGAAGCCCCTGTTAGCCTAATTCAGGTTTCCCTTTTCAAGAGGAGCCCGGTCAGCACAGGCGTGAAAGGCAAATTCTGGAGCTGATGGCCTGCGTTTGAATCCTGACCCTGCCATTTAACCCAGCAATTGAGTTCACCTCTCTGAGCCTCAGAGCTTCCGTAAATATAAAATGGAAATTATAGTAGTATGTTATATCGTTGTAAGGTATTTTGAGGATTAAATGAGATAATATATGTAAAGCATTTACGACAGTGCCGGCTGGGTGTGGTGGCTCATGCCTGTAATCCCAACACTTTAGTAGGCTGAGGCAGGTGGATCACTCGATGTCATGAGTTCGAGACCAGCTTGGTCAACATGATGAAACCCCATCTCCACTAAAAATGCAAAAATTAGCCGGGCATGATAGTGTATGCCTGTAATCCCAGCTAGTGGGGAGGCTGAGGCAAGAGAATCGCTTGAACCCAGGAGGTAGGGGTTGCAGTGAGCCGAGATCGCACCACTGCACTCCAGCCTGGGCAGCAGAGCTAGACTCTGCCTCCAAAAAAGAAAAAAAGAAAGAAAATGTATGTAAAGTGTTTAGAGCAGTGCCTGGCACATGGTAAGTGTTGTATTCATGTTTGTGGATACTACTACATTTACCAGACTTTTCTGGGCAGCACATAGTTTTTTTAATGATAAATAGTTTTTCTTCATAGTGAGCATTTGTCTCTTATGAATATCTCTAGACATGTTCTCATGTTAGCATGTTAAATGTACCCTCTTTCTTTTTAATGGCTGCCTGTATCATATGGACCTATCAAAATGTGTTTACTGGTTCTTTAATGAGAGACTCTTGGGTTTCTTCTTTTCCTCTTTCTCAAGTAGTGCCGCAGTGGGGAACCTCGTCCAGGCAGCTTTGGGTCCTCGAGCCAATGTTTTTACTGGTGCTGGAATTGCTGAATTTACTGGTGCTGGTCCTGGGGTATGCATGGTTTTGATGTAACGAATGGACAAGTTGCCCTCAAAGATGGTTCTGTCGCTAGCACCTGGTGTACCCCCACCAACAGAATAGGGACCTGTTGGTTTTGATTTGTTTCTTAGTTTAGTTTGGTTTATTTGCTTCAGACAGGGTCTCACTCTGTGGCCCAGACTGGAGTGCAGTGGCACGATCTTAGCCACGATTGCAGACTCGAACTCCTGGACTCAAGTGATCCTCCCACCTCAGCCTCTGGAGTAGCTGGGACCACAGGCACACACCACCACAACTGCTAGTTTTTTCATTTCTTTGTAGAGATAGGGTCTTGCTACATTACCCTGGTTAATCTCAAACTCCTGGCCTCAAGCAATGCTCCTGCCTCGGCCTCCCAAAATGCTGAGATCACAGGTGTGAACCACCGCGCCCAGCTTGATTTGTTTTAGTAATGGGAAATTTCAGGCATTTCCAGGGGTAGAAAGAGCATACATTGCCTGCATGTACATGCTTGTCACCAGATTCCTTGGTGACCAACACATGGTCAGTCTGTTTCATCCATTCCTCTGCCTTTGGATCATTTTGAAGCAAATCTCAAACACTGTATCATTTCATGTGGGGGGCTTTAAACTGCATGCCCACAGTGTGCCTTTACATCGAGGAAGAGAGGAGGACCTTTCTATAAAATAGTCCTGTGGTGGTTTTTATTTTCCAGGTTGTGTCTTCTCCCTTGATTCTCAGGTGCCCGTAACACATAAATAAGGCAGGTGTATCTGTCAGGAAAACAGAATTCACTCTAGGTATTTTAGGTGGATGGAATTCAATACAAGGAATTTGGTTAAATAAGTTGGGGAGGAGCAGAGAAACCAAAAAGGGGCAGGGACCAGTCCCTAGATGAGTAACCAGTGCTGAAGGGCACAGGACGAGGGCGCCTTAGCAGAGCCCAAGGCAGTGTTGGTGGGGGCTTCCCCTGCCTGAGACGCTGTCCATGGTGGAGGGAGGACCACCCGGCTTCTCACCACCTCCAACTTCCAGGCTTCTGCCACTGCACCTGTTGGCTGAGCCTCACCAGAAATCCTGGGAAAGGTAGCTCGCTGTATTTCAGAGCAGGCTAGGAAAAGGGCAGGCAATGGATCCCCGTTTGAAAGATGAGAAAGCCAGAGAGTCTAATGGCCTGTCGGGGGCACATTGTTTAGTGACAGGTACCATCCCTGGCACTGAGGTAGATCTCTTGGTTACCAGGGTAACCTGAAGCAGCTCTTTGGGCATTGCCTGCCACCAGCCGGGCACTGCTGCTTGGGATGGGCCTACATGGTTCCAAGTTCCTCCTCCCCCAGAGGACCCCCTCCAAACTTCCCCCTCCCACACTCAGAGCGGACACTTCCTTTTGTTCCTGCTCATCAGACTAGACTGTGCCATGACCCCAAGGAAAGGCCTCCTGAGGACACCATGCCAGAGAGTTCTGGGTGCTGGAGTATTCTCAGGGAGCCCCCTGCATGAGGTACCCGTGTTCTGGGGCACCCAAGAGGCCAGAGGAATGTTGTACCACTGAGCCGCACAAGCTGGCATTGAGCGGGCAGCTCTGTACTCAGCTGGCATCAGGCACATGTGCGTGGGAGTTGTGCTTTGTGCCTTCCTGGAGCTGGTGGCTTCTTGGAGGTGGGGGGACCCCAGGGGAAGGGATGGTGCCCAGATACACAAACAGGAGGCTCAACACCAACGTGAGAGTTTAAAAGTTCAAAGCATGAACTCCAAAGTTAGCCTGGAGGATTTGAACGCAGCTCTTGCCACTTACCAGGGAGCCCTGTGCGAGTGTGACCTTATGCAGGTTACCGCATTCTATGCCTCCATTTCTCATGTGTAAAACAGGGATGATAATGATAATGATACCTCTCTCATAGTGGTATGGTTAAGCGAGTATTGTGCAGATCAGATGAGTTAATACATGTAAAGTGCGTAGAATAGTGCCCGGCACATAGTCAGCCCCATAGAAATGTTAGCCAGCATTATTATTCATTCTTTTATTCATTCTTACATTCATCAGATGTATTTGAATATCTCTCTCTTTGATGGACGGAGCCTTCCCAGGGAGGCAGGCGGGTAGGCGTGGTGCTATCCCACACAGGCCTTGGTCTTATTGTAGGGGGTGGTCAGTGCCTCTCCCAAAGCCCCCAGTAGGAGTCCGTCAAGGACTGTCATGAGGCCAGGCACAGTGGCTCACACCTGTAATCCCAAAACTTTGGGAGGCCGAGGTGGGCGGATCACCTGAGGTTGGGAGTTTGAGACCAGCCTGACCAATTTGGAGAAAACCCCATCTCTGCTAAAAATTCAAAATTAGCCAGGCATGGTGGTGCATGCCTGTAATCCCAGCTACTCAGGAGGCTGAGACAGGAGAATCGCTTGAAGCCAGGAGACAGAGGTTGTGGGGAGCCAAGATCACCCCATTGCACTCTAGCCTGGGCAACAAAAGCGAAACTCTGTCTTAGAAAACAAAGAAAAAACAAAACAAAAAAAAAAAACAAGGACTATCATTAGACAGAAGATGGGTAAAAGTTCAGAGAATGGTGCAGACAGGGAGGGCCACAGGGCTTCTGAGAGTGAGCCCAGCACTTAGTTACTACAGACAGAACAAAAGGCTGAGGCGGGCGGCAGGCCACAGGGAGGCCACTCTCATGAAGATAATTGGTTGGAGGTCCTTGGAGGTGATTGGCCTGTGAGTTATGGCTAGTTTGTGTTGAGAAATTGTCTTTGAGGCCAGGTGTGGTGGTTCACACCTGTCATCCCAGCACTTTGGGAGACCAGGGCAGGCAGATCACTTGAGGTTGGGAGTTTGAGACCAGCATGATCCACATGGTAAAACCGTGTCTCCAGTAAAAATACAAAAATTAGCAGATGTGGTGGCAGGTGCCTGTAATCCCAGCTACTCGGGAGGCTGAGGCAGGAGAATCGATTGAACCCGGGAGGCGGAGGTTGCAATGAGCCGAGATCGCGCCACTGCACTCCAACATGGGCAGCAATGTGACTCCATCTCAAAAAAACAAAAAAGGAAATTGTCTTTGAATCCAAGTTTAGGGGAAAATAAAATCATCCGGAGTTGGTACACCCTATTGGTTACAAGGAGAGGCCTTTGGAAGAGGAGCTCCACAGCTTCAGTGTTGGTAATAAGAGAACATTTTGTTTGGCACTAACTGGACACCATGCCCTCCCACACAGCCTCCTTTGAAGCCACTGTTGTCATCCCCACTTTCCAGAGACATCACACGACCTTCCTTGCCTGCAGTCACCACTCAGGCCACGGGGATGGTTGCGCTCCTGCCATGAGTCCTCGGTAGTAGCAAGTGAACGGTGAAGAGTCCACATTCCCGGAAGCCCTTGCTTCTGGTGGAGAAATGGACAAGTCAGTGACTAAATAGAGAAGCGCATCAGAACCAAGGTTTCTCCAAAGTCAGTGCTTGTAACTGGTTCAGGGTGCTGCGGTGACATGGTTAGGAATAGAGGCTCGAATTCCAGCCTCATCACTTCCATACCCTCTGTGACGTTGGCCTGGTAACCTCCCCTGCTGGGCTTCAGTTTCCTTAGCTGTAAAATGAGGATCTGGTAAGACCTCCATCAGTCAAGATTGCAATCGGCTACATGTAACAAAAAACCCAGTACGCATTGGCTTCAGTAGGGCAGCAGGTGGTCTCTTACACATAAGAAGGAAAGGGAGGGAGAGCAGCTGGGGGTGGTGCCACTGTGGGGGGTGCAGGGGTGGGCGGGGAGGGGAGCAGGCCCCTTCTGACTCCTCACCTTGCCATCCCCAGCATGTCACTCAGCCTCCTGCTCCAAAGATGATGCTTGCACTCCCTGATGTGGCATTTACATTCCAGGTACAATAGAAGGGTAGAAGAGGTGTGCTCCATTTTATTAGGAAAACCATAGCTTCACCAGAAGGTCCCATCCCTCACCCGCTTCAAACTTCCTCTTACCTCTCACTGGCCAGAATCAGACACATTCTTAGCCTTAGCTGCATGAGAACCCAGGGAAGGAAGCTTTTTGGATAAGTATCCTGCCACCCCAACAAATGTGGGCCTCTCTCAAGGAAGCAGAGGAGGGTGGGTTTGGATTTGACAACCAGCAGTGGAGCCCGAGGCCCCTAGCCCTGGAGTAGCCCAGAGCAGGGGTGGGGGTTCCCCCACTGCGAGCATGACCTCTGGTTGGTGATGTCGAGGAATGCCACTGCTTTGTGCCCTGTTTCTTCATCTGCCTGTGATGCCCCCTGCTGAGGAATGCTTGAGAGAGTGATGCCCCCTGCTGAGGAACACTTGGGAGAAGCTGGGTGAAAACCAGCTAGGAAGGACTTTGATATACATCCCACCCCATAGGAGAGCTGAGGCTGGCTTTTGTCTGGAAAATTGTCAGGTTTTCCTGAAGTGGAGCCCAGCCAAACTACAGCTGACTGTCAGAACGCAAACATACCGCCCTGAAACGGCTTGTTTACTCATCTCCCTCCCCTGTGAGTCTGAGCAGTGTGGAGGCTGAGAGTAGGAGGAATGGCTGCGGCTCTGTGGCCAGCATCTGGCACAGCGCCTAGCACCTGCCAGGTACCCGGCTGAGGATGGACTGCCTCCGAGCGCCTCTTGATCTGAGGAGCAATCAGATCTTCCCCAGTCCAACCTTTCTCTGCACCAGCACCACCCCTGTTCTGGGCCAGGCCACTCTTGGCCCCACGTGGGTGGCTACCCTGGCCTCCTGATGAGGTTCTCTGCCCTCTGCAGGTCATGACCTCCATGACAGCCACTGCCCTCCCACACCTGCCATGGAAGTCAACTCCAGATTCCTGCACGCTGTGGCATCTTTGCACCTGTTTTTCCTCCCTCCCCCTCACCCACTCACTCCTCTTTCCATAGCCAACTTCCCCTCCTTTAGGGCTGAGTTTAAACACCACCCCTTCCATGCTCCCTTCCTTCGTCAGTTTACCCCGTCCTTCTTTTGCTTTAGACTGATTGGTGTGCTTGTTTAAGTGCATTTCATTAATGTTTGTTTCCCCCTTTAGTCAATGGACAGAGAAAGGGGCTATCTTGGTTACTGCTTTGTTACTTATCACATAGTAAGATCTCAGGAAATAATCACCTAGTGAATGGAAGTAAATCAAATGAATGAAAACTTGTTTGTTTGTTTTCCCCTGATTTTGAAAACAATCACTGAAAGTAATTTGAAAAAATCTGAAAAGGGGTCAGGCATGGGGCTCACACCTGTAACTTTGGGAGGCCAAAGCGGGAGGATGGCTTGAACCCAGGAGTTGGAGACCATGCGGAGCAACATAGCCAGACCTCCTCTCTACAAAAAAATTAAAAAATTAGTTGGGTATGGTGGTACACAGCTGAATTCTCAGCTAATGACAGAGTGAGACACCGTCATTAAAAATACACATGGGGACCAGGCATGGTGGCTCACACCTGTAATCCCAGCACTCTGGGAAGCCGAGGTGGGTAGATCACTTGAGGTCAGGAGTTCGAGACAAGCCTGGCCAACATGGTGAAACTGTGTCTCTACTGAAAATACAAAAATTAGCTGGATGTGGTAGTGGGCGCCTGTAATCCCAGCTACTTGTTAGGCTGAGGCAGAAAATTGCTTTAACCCGGGTAGCAGAGGTTGCAAGGAGCCAAGATGACACCACTGCACTCCAGCCTGGGTGACAGAGTGAGACTCCATCTCAAAATATATATGACATATATATTAAATATATATGACATATATATACCTTCCCATATATGTGATATATATTTTATATATATTATGTAAATATATATTAAACACATATTTATATAATATATATTATATTAACATATATATTAAATATATATATGGGAAGGTATAAAGAACAAATTTTCAAAACCACTAGTAGCCCCAGGACCACATTTTCAGTCTTTCCCAAATAACTCAAAATGTGGTGCTGGGGCTACTAGTGGCTTTTGAAAATCTGTAGGCGTAGTCCTATTCAAGTGTTCTCCTGCCTCGGCCTTCTGAGTAGCTAGGACTACAGGTTTTTGAAAATCTGTATAGTAAACATCTATAGGTGAATGCATCTGCATTGCCTATGGATGTTTACTGTCCTAGGGGTTGTGCAGTAATTTCTTTAAGGGTACTCCTGGTGTGGGTGATTGAGGTTGGGTTTTTTTCCTATTATAACTGATACTATAAATCTTTCTTCATCTCTACATTTACAGAAGTAGCATTCCTTGTTCAGAGGGCGAGAACATTTTTAAAAGCTATTGCCAAATAGCCTCTAGAAAGCTTCTACCAACTAGGAACATTAAAAAAGAAAGGTCTGTGTCCTGGGGAATGGCTGGTTTCCTAGTGCCCTGGGCTCACCGGGTTCATGGAGAGCCATTTTCCTGGTGTCCTGAGAACCTGGTGTCCCCTTCCAGCCTGCTGTCCTCTGCTGGCCCGTGTTGCAGTCCGGGAACAGGATGTTTGATTATGGTGTTGAGCAAACAGAACAGCAGAACCTCGCCATCTGCCAGCTGGTCCCCTGGGCTTGAGAAGAGCCTCACACCCAGCAAGGGCCATAACTGCAGCCTGTCTAGAGCCTTCTGTAGCAGTACTGAAGGGCGGGGCCGGGATGCTCATTCCTAACAGCCGCCTGGCCCCACAACCCTGTTCCTATGTGCTTCTGCCCCCTGGGAAGGAAGACAGGCACCTTCCTGCCTGTCCCAGGTGGGTGGACGTGCCTTCCTTCTGTCCCCAGCTGTCACATAGGGAAAGTTGTCCTGAAAGCACCTCTGTGAGGGTGCCCCGCTCTCCCCGACTTCCTCTTGGCTTGGAGGAAGTGCACATTCCTCCAGCCTGCCTCCATGTTTGTGTTCGTCCAGGCAAAGTGGCCCTGCCAGTTCTGGGAGTGGAAACCTCTCATAGGAGAGAGAAAGTGAATCTTAGGCCATGGCATGAAAGTGACTGGGGTGGCACAGAGAGTGATCAAACAGCTGAGTCTTTTTTGTTGTTGTTTTGTTTTCTTAAGACAGAGTGTCAGCCGGGTGTGGTGGGTCATGCCTGTAATCCTAACACTTTGGGAGGCCCAGGCAGGCGGATCACCTGAGGTCAGGAGTTCAAGACCAGCCTGGCCAACATGGTGAAACCCCATCTCTACTAAAAATACAAAATTAGCTGGGTGTGGCAGCACCTGCCTGTAATCTTAGCTACTTGGGGAGGCTGAGGCAGGAGATTCACTTGAAACGGGGAGGCGGAGGTTGCAGTGAGCTGAGATCACGCCACTGTACTCCAACCTGGGTAACAGGAGTGAAATTCTGTCACAAAAAAAAGACAGAGTCTCACTCTATCACCCAGGTTGGAGTGCAATGGGGCCATCATAGCTCAAGCGATCCTCCCACCTCAGCCACCTGAGTAGCTGAGTCTACAGGTGCATATCACCATACTCAGCTCTTTTTTTTTTTTTTTGTAGAGATGGGGTCTCACTGTTGCCCGGCTGGTCTCATACTCCTGGGATCAAGCGATCCTCACTGCCTCAGCCTCCCAAAATGCTGGGATTACAGGCATGAGCGACCATGCCAGGCTGGAAGTGTCACAATCTTGGCTCACTGCAGCCTCCGCCTCCCAGGTTCCAGTGATTCTCCTGCCTCGGCCTCCTGAGTAGCTAGGACTACAGGTGCATGCCACCACACCCAGCTAAATTTTGTATTTTTAGTAGAGACAGGGTTTTACCATGTTAGCTGAGATTTTAAAATACATTTGTATATATTTTTAAGTTGCATATGTCATACAAGAGTATAATCTCACTGTTTAAAAATAACTCATACAATACAAAAGACTTTTAAAAACTCTGTTATTGTGAAGTGGAACACGCATACAGACAAGCATGTAAAACGTGAATACACAGTTTAGCAAAGAGTTCCAAAGCAAGCAGTCAGGTAATCCTGGTCAAGAAAGGGAACCTGCTAGCAGCCTGGAACCCCCTTGGGCTTCTCCCCACCAGAACCCGCTTTTTTGTTTTTTTGGAGACGGAGTCTCTATCTGTCGCCCAGGTAGTGCAGTGGTGCGATCTTGGCTCACTTAAGCCTCTGCCTCCCGGGTTCAGCTGATTCTCCTGCCTCAACCTCTCAAGTAACTGGGATTACAGGTGCCCACCACAACACCTGGCTAATTTGTGTACGTTTTGTAGAGACGGGGTTTTGCTGTGTTGGCCAAGCTGGTCTCGAACTCCTGAGCTCAGATGACCCACCCACCTTGGCCTCCCAAAGTGCTGGGATTACAGGCGTGAGGGACTGCACCCAGCCAGAACCTTCTTTCTAAAAGCTGCTGCTCTCTGCACTTCCATCGTCACCATTCCCTGGCATTCTCAAAGCTGTTCCCTAGATGAACAACTCTAAATAACGTGGTTCCAATTTGCTGGTTTTGAACTTTCCATAAAAAGAATCATGGACTGTATATATTGTTCTGTGTCTGGCTTTTTCACTTCGTATCACGTCTGAGAGGTGCATTCTGGTTTGCAGTCAATGTATTTCTGGTCCTAAAGCTTTATCCTATTTTCCTTGATAAACAGACAAGCTTTACGAGTTCTAATATTAGTGCATTTTGTTTAATGAGTATGAGAAAAAAATGCAACAAATCCAAAAGGATAGTATTAAGGGTCTAGTCAGTCAGTTGGTTGAAAGGATCACGTTTGGTAAATAATAGTACAGGTGGGCTGCGGTTATGCCTGAGTAGAGGTGCATGACTTTGGACAGTTTGGGAGCTCTCTTTTTAGAGATGGGGTCTCACTCTGTGGGATTACAGGTGTGGGTCACTGTGCCTGGACTTTTTCTTTTCTTTTTTTTCTCTATAATAATCCTGGCCAATTCCTTAGCTTCCCTCCCTCCCTGCAGATGTTAGGAACTTGGAATATGGGAGGAGGTGACAGAGGGGCCAGGCAGAAGCTTCCTGGCCTGGGACACATCCTTAGTGGTGAGTTGACATGGGGTTGTGACTCAGAGGCCGGAAATGTGCAGGGCCATGGCCATCTGTGTGTGCACGTGTGCAAGAGACACAGAAGCGGAGTGAGAGACGGACAAGGACAGGGCCGTGGAGAGACAGGTACAGGGATGCAGAGGGATGGGGGGACAGGAGTGCAGAGAGATGGAGCAGGGATATGGGACAGAGATGGGGTAGAGATGAAGAGAGATGTGGGCAGGCCCCTGAGACGTGAGACCAGTTGGCTCATTAACTGGCTTGTTGGCTAGCTGGTTGGCTGTTTGGGTAATTGGTTGGTTTGGGTAATTGGTTAACTGGTCAGTTGGTTATCTAGTTGACTAGCTAATGGCTTATCTGTTTGGTTTTGGATGTTTGAGGGGTTGTTTGTTTGTTTGTTTGTTTTTCATGGATTCAGAAAATACTAGTGGAATATTCACCCTGATGGTGGCACTGTTTTGGGTGCTGGAGATAGACCGGTGAATGGTGGCTTGCAGGCATTTGGGTGTTCGACTCCTGCTCCCCATCCCTCACCCCGATGAATGCACTGTGAGTGCAGGTGCTGTTGATGGGACGTATCGACCCCCTGTGGGGATCATCTTGCCAATCCACTGGCAGTCTGACGAGGTGGTACTTACCCTCTCTGGTACATATTGGGGCCAGAATTTGATCCCAGGCAATCTGGCTCCAAAGCATGAGCCTAATTTCTGCCTTCAGTCACCCAGGAGTGGAGTGCAGGCATTTATTAAGTGCCCACGGTTTTCACGGCTCTCTCCCTGATCTTTAGAGATGACACTGGTTTCGATGGCCATAGATTTGACCCGCCTGGGTTCAAGTCCCCCTTCTGCCTGTTCCTTTCCTCCCTGAGATGCTGTGTGGACTCAGTGGAGCCAAGTGTAAAGCCAGTGCTGAGTGGCAGCTGCCACTGTGCAGCTCGGGAACTTGACCCATAGGGCAGGACTCCCACCTAGGCTCCTGGTTCCATAGGTGCCAGTTTTTGCTCTCATTTATCATTATTATTATTATTATTATTTTGAGACAGTGTCTCACTCTGTCACCCAGGCTGGAGTGCAGTGGCACAGTCTCAGCTCACTGTAACTGCTGCCTCCTGGGCTTAAGCGATTCTTACGCATCAGCCTCCCGAGTAGCTATGATTACAGGCATGTGCCACCATGCCCAACTAATTTTTCTATTTTTAGTAGAGTCGGGGTTTCACCATGTTAGTCAGGCTGGTCTTGAACTCCTGACCCCAAGTGATCCGCCCGCCTCGGCCTCCCAAAGTGCTGGGATTACGGCCTGCTCTCATTTTTGACAACAGAAGTTCTCAAATGGGGTTGTCCCATGAGTGGTCACCAGGGCAGACTCTGGAGCCAGCCAATTCTAGGTTCAGATCCCAGCCCCTCCTCTCCTCTTCTCTGAACCCCATTGTGAAGTGAGGGTGACAGTAGCAGGTAATTAGAAGGCTTTAGTGAGGTGGTTTGTGTCATGGTGTCATGTGCTCTGCACAGGGCCTGGCTTCCGACAGCCCTGGGTCAGGGGCCAGTTAAGATGATGGATGATTACTGCCAGCAGCTGGGTTCCTCCCCACACCACCAACCTGGATAACAAGGCCCAGCTGTGTGTATCCAGCTCCACCCCTGCCGGCCCTCCCACTGCAGGGAGCCTTCCTGACCATGACATTACGGGTAGGCCCCACTGCTGCCCCCCATCCCCTCAGCCTAGAGCCATCCTCAGGTTAGGACAAGCAGAGCCAGAGCCACCCTCAGCCTGGCCCCCAGCAGCAGGACGGAAAGAATGGGGCTTTAACAGATGTTCCTTTACAAGGATTCCCTGGCTCTATTTAATCAAGATTGTCAAATATTGATTTAATCTCCAGGCCCAACAGATGTGATCTTAGCAGGTTTCAGTGGCAATTAGCTGGGATTAGTTTGCAGGTCAGGCTCCATGCTGACAAGATACTGTCTTCTAAAGGAGGCTTGGTCTGGCCACGGAGTGAGCCCTGGAAGGGGACATACTAAATATTGAACCATCAGTCTAGTCACGGGAGCAGCCCCGGAGGCTGGGTCATAGCAGCCCCTCTGGGGCCCAGTGTTCCCCACATGATGATAGTGGGGACACTCAGCAGGTTTAGGGCAGCAGCTGTTCACTGAAAAAAAAATTAATATTAAAAGAAACAGCACAGCCACACCAGGGCCTGTGGCTTGATAGTGAGCCTGGCTGAAGCCAGGGGGATCCCTGCAGGGAAGCCTGGAGCCCTGATTATGTCCCCAATTAAGTACCCAGAAGGGGCCTTACCAATAACAGAGGCCTCTCCTCCGCCCCATCAGGCCCCTCGCCTGACTGCATCACATCATCCCCGCTCTGCAAACATGGCTGTAGCTCCTGGGTGGGCCTGGCCTGTGTGCCCATACTCCAGGAAGCAACCCTTTCTAGCTTTGCATTTCAAAGGCTCATTAGAGTGAATGGGAATGTGCCCAGAATTGGAACAAGCTGCTCAATCCACATGTGCTTCAAGGGAGCTCACTGCAGCCTCCCCTAACCCAGCCAACCACACAGAGACTCCGAGGGACACCCCCTTGTGGCCCTGGCACTGAGGCTGCCAGAAAGGAGCCTTTGCTCAAGGTGAGCCACCCCAGGCTGCTGGGCCCCTGAGTCCAGGGGAACGAGGGTTCCTTGCCAGGTCACATTTGGTTTGCTTGAGATTTTTTTAAAAAGGATTTTTATATAAGAAAAAATGAAGGCCAGGCGCGGTGGCTCACACCTGTAATCCCCAGCACTTTGGGAGGCCGAGGTGGGCTGATCACCTGAGGTCAGGAGTTTGAGGCCAGCCTGGCTAACATGGCAAAACACCATCTCTATTAAAAATACAAAAATAAGACCAATGCATTTGTGGGCACCTGTAATCCCAGCTACTTGGTAGGCTGAGGCAGGAGAATCGCTTGAACCCGGGAGGCAGAGGTTGCAGTGAGCCAAGGTCACACCACTGCACTCCAGCCTGGGGAACAGAGCGAGAGTGTCTCAAAAAAGAAAAAAGAAAAAATTATAATAGCCAATACTTATTTATCACTGCAAGCCAGGGATATTCTAAGCCATGGCATTTATTAACCCACATCTTTCCTAAGAGTTAAGCTGTATTATTGCCTCCATTTTACAGATGGGAAAACGGAGGCATAGAGAGCCTAGGTCACCTGCCCAAGGTCTAGCTAGTTAAATGATGGAGCTGGGAATTGAACCAAGATAGGCTTTGCTTCTATCCACTCTGCTACAGCCGCCACATGAGGCAGGAGAAACCTCCAGCATCTGGTGACAAGTGAGAGAGGCAGCTGTGAAGGTATACCAATTTATTTTTTTTAATTTCGTCTCTCTTCATAAGCATGTAATCATATGAACATTTAACCTAATAATAAAGTTTAGTTATGCTAGGTAGCAAAATTAAAACAAGATACATTTCAGTTTAAGCATTTGGGGCAATTCAGCCTCTGTTTCCCTGGGGAAATACATGAAAACAAGGTGGGGTGCACTGTCCTTCCCTCATTGGCTCTTGGTAGGAGCGTGTCACCAGGCCACAGAGGATTCTGCCATTTGGAAAGATGCAAATTGTTCAGACTCCATGGGCCCTCAGGCAGAGAGCTCTAACTGTGCAGCTTGGAAGTCTCTCCATTTCTGACTTCTAGAAGGTAAGGGCTTTGCAAGGGGTGGCTCTCACTCTGCTCATATTGTCCCTCATGTGCTGACTTTTTTTTTTCTTTTTTTTCTTTTTTTGAGACAGAGTCTCACTCTGTCACCCAGGCTGGAGTGCAGTGGCTCGATCTCAGTTCACTACAACCTCCATCTTCCAGGTTCAAGCAATATCTCCTGTCTCAGCCTCCTGAGTAGTTGGGATTACAGGTGCCCGCCACCAAGCCTAGCTAATTGTGTTTTGTATTTTCAGTGGAAATGGGGGTTTCACCACGTTGGCCAGGCTGGTCTTGAACTCCCAACCTCAGGTGATCCTCCTGCCTCAGCCTCCCAAAGTGATGGGATTACAGGCGTGAGCCACCATGCCCAGCTGCGTGCCAACTTTTAAAACTGAAAACTTAATCCCAGCCTCAGACACTCCTCCCCTGTGCACTTGTATTTCCTTATAGATCCACAGAGAAAGTTCTGGAAGCAGTCCTGTGAAATACACACTAACGAGTTCTTTGTCCCCCTCTTTCTTTTTGAAAGCGAATGGGGTCATACTCTATGAACTGTTCTGCAGCTTGCTTCTTTCCCTTCACAGTGGGAGCATCGAGTAAAAGAATAGCAACTATCAAGATGGGTTGCCTGGGTTCCAATCCCAGCTTCACCTTTTCTATCTGTGTGACCTCAGGCAAGTTACTCAACCGCTCTGGCCATAGTTGCATTGACTTTAAAATGAGGATGAGACCAGGTGCGGTGGCTCATGCCTTTAATCTCAGCATTTTGGAAGGCCGAGGTGGCAGATTGCTTGAGCCCAGGAATTTGAGACCAAACTGGGCAAAACCTCATCCCTACAAAAACTATCAAAAAAAAAAAAAAATTTAGCTGGGTGTGGTGACATGTACCTGTAGTCCTAGCTACCCAGGAGGCTGAGAGGGGAGGATCACTTGAGCCCGGGAATTTAAGGATACAGTGAGTTATGATTGCGCCATCACACTCCAGCCTGGGTGACAGAGCGAGACCGTATCTCAAAAAATAAAATGAAAATAGAAATAAATGAGGATGATGTTCATCCCTTCTTCACAGGGTTGTGAGGATGAGATGAGTTACTGCACCAAAAGCCCTTCACGCTGTGCTTGGCATGCGGTGAACACGCACTAAGTGTAAGCTATGCTTACTCACTTGGGGCCACGTGGACATCTTGCATGCATTACACATAGCTCTACCTTGCTTTTTATTTATTTATTTATTTATTTGTTTTTGAGATACTGTCTTGCTCTGTTGCCCAGCCTTGATCTCTTGAGGAGATCACAGCAAGCTGCAGACTTGAACTCCTGGACTGAGGTGATCCTCCTGCCTCAGCCTCTTGAATAGCTGGTACTACAGGCATGCATCACCACACCTGGCAAATTAAAAAAAAAATTTTTTTTGTAGAGTTGAGGTCTTGCGATGTTATCCAGGTTGGTCTTGAACTCTTGCCCTCAAGGGATCCTCTTGCCTCAGCCTTCCAAAGGGCTGAGATGGATTACAGGCCTGAGCCACCGGCCTGGCCTTGGTCCCTTTTGGTACAGATACTTTGTATTCCCTGGAATAGAGGCACCCGGATTCACTTGACCCGTCTTGTGCTTGTGGGCATTTGGGCTATTCTCAGTTCTTCTGTAGTACAGCAATGTAATACAGTTAAGCCATCGTGTGCCTGTCTTGATGGAGACCAGTGTTATTATCTAAGAGACAGATTTCTGGAAGTGGAATTGCTGGATTAAAATAAATAGAATGAGGCCAGGCTTGCTGGCTCATGCCTATAATCGCAGCACTTTGGGAGGCCGAGGCGGGTGACCACTTGAGTTCAGGAGTTTGAGACTAGCCTGGCCAACATAGTGAAACCCCATCTCTACCAAAAATATAAAAAATTAGCCGAGTGTGGTGGCACTTGCCTGTAATCCCAGCTACTCAGGAGGCTGAAGCGAGAGGATCGCTTGACCCAGGAGGCAGAGGTTGCAGTGAGCCAAGATTATGCCACTGTACTCCAGCCTGCGTGACAGAACGAAACTCTGTCTCGATGACAAAAAAAGAAAGAAAGAAAGAAAGAAAGAAAGAAAGAAAGAAAGAAAGAAAGAAAGAAAAGAAAGAAAGAGAAAAAGAAAGAGGAAGGAAAGGAAAGGAAAGGAAAAAGGAAAAGGGAAAGGAAAGGAAAAAGGAAAGGAAAGGAAAGGAAAAAGGAAATACCAGTCCTCTGGGTTCTTTGATGTTGAATGTGGAATTGCTGGCTCTCACGGCCATGGCCGAGACTCCACTCATTCCTCTTCCAGCTGGCAGAGCAGAGTCTGCCGCAGCACTTGCTAATGAGATTTCTGAGATCTCCATCCATCTTATTTCCTGAGGGAGCTCTGTAGTGGTCCCTTGTATGCTCAAACTTCCAGTAAGGTCGGAGAAGACTGGGAAAAACCACATTCCTAGTGTGCAATCCACTAAGCTGTTGCTGACTTGCTAGAGTTTTGTACTTGTGGATGAATTTTGAAGATACTTTCGTCACTCACAGGTTCCCACAGCACACTCACTTGAATGATTTTATCTTTTATTTGGAGCACAGGGCAAAGTGGTGGCAGGCAGAGTGTTGAGGTTTGACTCCCACCTGCCCCTTGTAACCTCTGCCCCACCTGTAAGACGGGCATTACAGATGTCCCTGCTTGGCCAGATGTGGCGGTTCACACCTGTAACCCCA
Organism: Cheracebus regulus; assembly: GCA_963574635.1. Lineage (NCBI taxonomy): Eukaryota > Metazoa > Chordata > Mammalia > Primates > Pitheciidae > Cheracebus > Cheracebus regulus. Next base: position 12,004 of record CAUYQU010040363.1, on the reverse strand, counting down.
GCATTTTGAGAGGCCAAGGCAGGGGGACCACTTGAGGCCAGGAGTTCAAGCTGTAATCCCAGCAGTTTGGGAGGCTGAGATGAGAGGGTCACTTGAGTCCAGGAGTTCAAGATCAGTCTAAGCAACATAGTGAGACCCTGTCTCCACAAAAAAAAAAAAATTCAGAATTAGCCAGGCATGGTGGCACATACCTGTAGTCACAGTTACTCGGTTTGAGTTAAGTTACTGGTTTGAGACCAGGCCAGGAGTTTGAGGTTTTGTGAGCCCTCATCTCTACAAAAATAATTTTAAAATAAAAAAGTTAGCCAGGTATGGTGGCACACAGCTGTAGTCCCAGCTACTCAAGAGGCTGAGGTGGGAGGATTGCCTGAGCCCAGGAATTTAAGGTTGTAGTGAGCTATGATTGCACCACCGCACTCCAGCCCAGGTGACAGAGTAAGACCCTGTCTCAGAAAAGAAAAAAGAAATTTATTTAAAAGGAAAAAGAAGCCCCTACTTGATAGAGTTGTTATAACACACCAGTTAATACAAACCAGTGTATAGCCCTGAATCTGGCATGTCGGGAGAGCTCATCAGTGTTGACCTTCTGTTTAATACCATCATTACCATATTATTCCTCTCCACTGCCCCGCCCACACGTGAGAACAAATATGTTAGATCCCACCCCACCCCAGACGTGCATCTGTTCACAGTCTAGGGAAGGCAATAGATACTCAGAGGCTAAGTCCTGTAGTCAAGGGTGCGTGTCCACCCCTGGGAGCTCAGCAGAGGGAGGAACGGGAGAATTCTGCCTGGCCTATAGAGGGACAGACAGCATGAGGGGACAAGGGCAGGGAGGCAAGGACAAGGCTCTCTGAATCAGTGGACCCCTGAAATGTCTCCCACCAAGGTCGCCAAAGCCCTTCATAACCATGACTGCCACCATCTGTGACCCTTTCAGGAGTGTCCACCCCTGTTGACAGTGAGTCCTCCCCAAGCACACCTGCACTCCTGCCTCCTTGCTGGGCCTGCCATAGCTGGTGTCCTGGTCCTGTCACCTGCCTGGCCTGTGGGATGTACAGCCCCTCTGGGCACAGAGGCAGGCCCTCTTCTCTCTGCTTTCTCTGTTCCTTCTGTCCTCAACTAGGGCTGCACCGTAAAATCAGCTGCCGAGCTTTTAAGAGGCACTCAGGCCCAGGCCCCACTCCAACCAGCTGATTCAGAATCTCTGGGAGTTGAGTATGAACAGACACCTATATTTTTATTATTTTTTTTTATTTTTGTGAGACAGAGTCTTGCTCTGTTGCCCAGGCACTGGAGTGCAGTGGTGCGATCTCGACTCTGCAACCTCCACCTCCCGGGTTCAAGCGATTCGCCTGCCTCAGCCTCCCAAGTAGCTGGGACTACAGTCACGCACCACTATACCTGGTTAATTTTTTTATTTTTATTTTTAGTAGAGATGGGGTTTTACCACGTTGGCCAGGCTGGTGAATCTCTTGACCCAGAATGCAGAGGTTGCAGTGAGCTGAGATTATGCCACTGCACTCCAGCCTGGGCGACACTGACCTCAAGTGATCACCCCACCCAGGCCTCCCAAAGTGCTGGGATTACAGGCATGAGCCACTGTGCCTGACTCAGGCACCTGTATTTTTAAAAAGCTCCTCTGGTGCCTCTATTGTACAGCTGGCAGGGAGAACCAGTCCCCTGAGCATCCCCATCTGGCCTTGGACACTGGCTGTTCCAGCTTCCCTGCTCATCCATGGCAGCTACCCTCTCTTCACTCAGATCCTGGTTTAAGACACCACCTTCAAGGAGTCTTCCTGACCCCCTCCCAACTAGAGTAATCTTCAGTCCTATTTATTTATTTGTTTGTTTGTTTATTTATTTTTGAGACAGGGTCTTGCTTTGTCACCCAGGCTGGAGTGCAGTGGTGCAATCATGGCTCACTACAGTCTTGACCTCCTGGGCTCAAGCGATCCTCCCACCTCAGCCTCCCAGAGTGCTTTGATTACATGCATGAGCCACTGCACCCAGCCATTTTATAACCTTTACAATGCTGGCCAGCCTTGGAAATTCTGTCTTATTTCTCTGGCTTTTCTCTACTGGAGATCCATTCATGAGAGCAGGGAGGGGCACAGTCTGTCCTGCTCAGAGATATATCTTTAGCACCCACAGCAGTGGTATATAGTGGGTGCCTAAGACATATATTGAATAAATGAATGGATTTCGAGTGGTGCTTGTAGAATGAATGAATGAGTTATACATGACTGGGAAATGGTGAATAAATGCATACGTTTTTTGGGCTTTGTTGGCTGTAAGAACTTTTCTGAGGGATGTATAAGAACGTGGTAGGTGTTTGTTGTATAAGTGAATAGATGGATGGATGCATTTTAAGGACTAAGTCGTTCTTCCTGGATAAACAAATGACTTGTATGTGCCCAGAAACTGCTGAGTCACTGGATGCATGCCTGGAGGAGTCCTCATTCCACCTGGGCCTTGGAGAGGAATGCTCAGACTTGATGCCACATCCCTGAGCCCTCCAGAGTTCTTGAGCCCCGCTGAGCCTCCATTGCTATGACTGGATCATGTTTCCATGAAAGCGAGATGCTTAGAGCACATCAAGGCCGCCCTGGACACCCAGTGGGTCCCTCCACCTCCAGTCAAAGGCCTGTGAAAGGACAGCCCATCCCACCCCTACACGCGGTCTCCAAGCATTGCTTTCAGCTTCTTGGGTGTGCTGCTTCCAGGGAGGGACACACTCAGGCACCAAGCAAGCCCTGCTTGCCTTGGGTCACAGACCCCGACTAAGCCAGTGCTCCCTGGTCCTGAGTGAGGGTGTCATCCATCCAGTCATTCAGTAGTTATTTATTTATTTAGAAACGGAGTCTCACTTTATCGCTGCAGGCTGGAGTGCAGTGTGGCATGACCTTGGCTCACTGCCACTTCCATCTCCCAGGTTCAAGTGATTCTGTTGCCTCAGCCTCCCAAGTAGCTGGGACTACAGCCATGCACCACCATGCCCAGCTAATTTTTTTGTATTTTTAGTGGAGACGGAGTTTTGCCACATTGGCCAGGCTGATCTCAAACTCCTGGCCTAAGGTTTCTCCATGTTTGTCAGGTTGGTCTCAAACTCTCCACCTCAGGTGATCCGCCCACCTTGGCCTCCCAAAGTGCTGGGATTACAGACATGAGCCACTGTGCCCAATCAGATATTTATTTAGAAAAGGATTTTTTTAGAGACAGAGTCTCTCACTGTGCCACCCAGGCTGAAGTGCAGTAGCTATTCACCGGCGTGATCATAGTGCACTGTAGCCTCACACTCCTGGCCTCAGCCTCCCACGTAGCTGGGACTACAGGCGTGCACCACCACACCTGTCTTTAGTGGGTATTTATGAATGGCCATCAGTGTGTTAGGCCCGTGCTGGCCATGCGGGCTCCCATTCAGACTCTTGCATGCAGTGACCTCACAAGCCTCACATATGACAAATGATTCAAGGCATGGCAAATGACATAATCATACAGGTGCCCCCAAAGAGAAGTGCAGAGTGGTTTGAGAGCTCAGGCTGGAGATTGGCAAGGTTGGTGAGGAGGAAAGGTCACTTGGAGAAAGTAGCATTTGTACCGAGTCTTGAGGAATTACTAAGGCACAGGAAAGAGGAGCAGGAAGGGTCGCACAAAGGCAAGCGAACCGAAGAAACAAGGGCATCGTGGCCCAGGCTCTGAATGCATGGGGAAGGGTGGAGGGAGCTTGCGGGTTCCGCAGGGATTTTGAGTTCCACCCTCACGTTGCTCTGCCTGTTGTGTGGAGAAGGGTTCTTAGCAGGAAGAGGAGCAGAGGCAGGGAGGCCATCATCCCCAAGGTACAGTCATCTCATGAGAAGTCCTGGCAGCTCAGATTAGCGAGGGTGGTGAGAGAGAAGGATGGACTTGGATCTGCTGTGGGGGGTGGCAGGTAGCCCTCAGGATTGGGTCAGGGGTGGAGTTTGGAGTGAGGGAGAGGAATCGTGGAGAATGACAGTGACATTTCCAGGTTGAGACATTGGATGGAAGGAGGTGCCTTTCCTTTGAGATGCAAAAGAAGCAGATGGCAGGCCAGTGATCCCAGCACTTTGGGCAGCCAAGGCAGGTGGATCACATGAGGTCAGGAGTTCCAAACCAGTCTGACCAACATGGTGAAATCTCATCGCTACCAAAAAAAAAAAAAAAGAAAAAAAAAAGCCATGTGTGGTGGTGCCCACCTGTAGTCCCAGCTACTCAGGAGGCTGAGGCAGGAGAATTGCTTGAACCTGGGAGGTGGAGGTTGCAGTGAACCAGGATTGCGCCACTGCACTCTGGCCTGGGTGACAGAGCGAGACTCCATCTCAAAAACAAAAAGCAAAAAAAGCAGATGGCCAGTTCCATTCCTGAGCTGACACACATTCTGGTGTCTCACCCTGTGGACATCAGTCTTGGATGTGTGGCCTGATTTGACCAATGAAATGTGAGGGGTGCCTGTGTTGTTCCTGAACAGGAGCCGGAAGGGCCTTTGCGTGGTTCAGCCATGTCTCTTTCTTCTGCGATCAGCAGGGTCCCAGGTGAGGGCTGCTTTGTCTGCTGGGAGTGAAGATGGCATGAGCAAGGCCCTCAGTCAGCCTGTGATGGACAGGCAGTGTGAGCAAGCACCAAGCCTCAGTTGTGAAAGCCCCTGAGCATCTGGGATCATTTGTTACTGCGGCATAGCTTAGCTCATCCTACCTGTCCCAAGAAGGAACACATTTTGTGGATGGGGAGCAATCAAGAGTTCCGGTTGGGAATGTTCAGTTGCAGTGCATGTGAGATGTGTAGGTGGTGATGTAAAGTAATCAGGTGGATAGGTGAATTTGGAACTCAGACGGCAGTTGTAGCTGGAGATATTTTCCATATTGGCGACATACAGTTAAGTGAGAATCACAGAGGCCTGTGATTGCAGGGAAGGCTGGGGCTTGAACTCGGGACTATCTGACTTGAGGTATGAAGAGGCTGGGGTTAAGTCTCCACTCAGTCAACTCATAGCCATGTGGCCTTGGGCACATTACTTCATCTCTCTGCTCCTCAGTTTCCTCATCTGTAAAATGGAGGTAATGATGATCCTGCCTCATGGGGTTGCTGAAAGGGTCAATGCATAGCAACTGACAGGTGTAAAGTGCTCAGGAAAGGACCTGGACCATGGAAGGATTCCATTCATGGTAGCTGCTGTTGTAGATACTGGCTTTTGTTTATGTTTTCATTGTTGTTTTGTTTTATAACTAAAATGTCCAGTGGTGGAAAATGGAGCAGGGCTGACTTTGTGTCCAACTTGACGCAGAGACTCAAATGATGACTACAGCCCCAGATTCTAACCCTCAGTCCCCTTCACAGATAGCTCTTCTCCCATGGTTATGAGACGGCCGCAGCGACTCCATCCCTCACATCTTCTCAGACTTAGGGTTAAAGAGAAAAGCACGGTCTTCAGTTCCAGCACTCCTGGCAAAGACATCACGGGTCTCACTGGTTCTGATCGGTCCACGTGGTTTGCTACAGAGCTGGGGAAGGAGCCCCACCTCTAACCCACTTGGTGGCCAGTGGAGAGGGTAGGCTCCCAAAGGGAAGTCTAGACTGTTGGAAAAAGGACTCCTGGCAACAGGGAAAGCAAACCCCAAATGTCCACATTGGAGGGCTCTTGTGTTTCCCTATGCTGTGCCCTATGAGCTTTTAAAAAAAAAAAAAAGATTGAGACAGGGTCTTGCTCTGTCACCCAGGTTGGAGTGCAGTGGCACAGTCTCGGCTCACTGCAACCTCTGCCTCCCGGGTTAAGTGATTCTCCTGCCTCAGCCTCCTCAGTAGCTGGGATTACAGGCTCTCACTACCACGCCCAGCTAATTTTTGTAGTTTTAGTAGAGACGGGGTTTCACCCTGTTGGTCAGGCTCAAACTCCTGACCTCATGAGCCTCCGCACCTGGCCATGCACTGTGAGCGTCTGGCAGACATTGCGGCTCTCACAGAGTTGGGCCTTTTGGAGCCAAGACACCAAGGCTGTGGTGCTTGCCTGCTTGTTGCAGGGGCCGTCTGGGAGCATTTACATCCACAGATACACCATTGGTTGCTTCTAACAGACCCTGGTAAGTGCCCACTGGCCCAGAGGCAATCAGGATGCTACAGATTCTGGTTCTCTCAGCTTCCTTTGCAATGGGAGTGGCCATGTGTCCACATTTTAGGCAGTGGGACATAAAGGATTGCAGTAAGGGAAATGTTCTAGGAAAGATTCTCCTTCCTGATTAGGATCATAGCAGTGCCCTTACCATCCCTGTCTTTCCCCCTTGCCCGTGGTTCAGTGGGAAGTGTGGCTGTGGCCACCAGCCTGTGACCGTGACGCAGCAAGCCAGTGACTTGCTCAAGCCTATAGCACATTAGGGAGGCAGAAAGAATGGGGGTCATGCCTGATGCCACTGTCCAGTTCTCCCATCAGGCCTGGAGCTGCCATACCTGGCCTCCTGGTGACATGAGATGACTAAATGTCTTCACTCGGCAAGCCACCCTTGGATAGTCTTTTGTTACTTGCAGCCAAACGCATCCCAACTGACTCGTTCCCACTGCCACTCACTCCTCATTTTGCTGCTGTCTCCCAGACTGCCCTAGTTTTTCACATCTACAGTTCCCTGGCTGCCCTCCTTCACACAGCACCGTGTGTCACTCAGGGTTCTCTGGTGCCAGCCAGCAAAAGCCACGCTTGGCAGTCTGTGGCCAAATCAGAATTCATCGAGGACGTACAGAATCAGCAGGAGGCTGGAGGAGCAATCTTAGAAAACAGGCGGGAGCCAAGGAAGCTCTGTAGGGACGAAACCAGTGGTCCCCAGCAAAAGTCACTACACAGGAGAAGCCAGGTCCGCTGTCCCTTCCCCTGCAAGGACACTTTCCAGCCTCACATGCGCTTAGGAACCTCACACAGAGCCCTAGGGGAGGATCCTCCCTGGGCCGACCAAGCCCATATCCTGCACCCACCCCAACTCTGCTTCTGTAATTGGGGAGAAAGGGGAACAGCTCCTGCCAGAGACACACAACAGAACTGTAGTAAGAGCAGTGGCCATGGGGCAGGTGGCGTTATACCCATTTTACAGATTGAAACTGAATCATGTCTCCATAACTCGTCCATGGCACACCAGGATCGAGCCCAGGCAGTCTGGTTCCTGCCTATGCTGTGCTGCTCTCATGACAGGGGTTCCCCATCAGGAAGGTCCAGGTACTTTTAGGAAGGAGGAGCTCAGTAGAAGACAGCCAGAAAGAGACCAGTGTGCACCCTCTGAAACCCAGAAGCTGTGGGTGCCACGCAGCCTCTGAATGTCACAGGAAGACTCGGCTGCACCTGCGAGGAGAAGGGATTTGTGCAGAGAGACCAAGGCCTTCAAGAACATCTGTGTATGTTCACAGAAGGGAGCAGAATGGATTGAGGGTTTCTGAGCTGGAAACAGATGCCATTAGCAAAGCCCATCTGTCAGGAGGTGCTTGCATAAGCAAGTCAGGGTCGCATCTGGGCCACTCGTTTTCCCAGCCAGCCTAAGTGTGGCCTCAAAGGACTAATCCTCCCTCTGTACTCTGCACTCTGAAGGTGGAGCCACAATACAGGCTGGTCTGCGGAGGACAGGCAGCGCCATCAGGCGGGCCATCATCCCAGCTTGACCTGGGATCTGGTGCCCAGTGCAGGGGAATGTGGGGCAAGGTTCAGGCTCTCAAGCAAACACTCTTGCCAATCTGTAACTGACAGTTTAGAGTGGAGACAATGAACACCATCGATAAAATAATTTCACTTTTCTCTGGCAAACCAGCAACCCCTGCCCAAGTGTGACCTACTCATATTTAGTGGACCCTCATTGTGTGTGTGTATGTGGTGTTTTTCTTGTTATGTTTTTTTGTTTGTTTTTGAGACAGACTCTTGCTCTGTCACCTGGGCTGGAGTATAGTGGCACAATCACAGCTCACTGCAGCCTTGGCCTCCCAAGTAAGTGGAACTACAGGTGTGCACCACCATGCCTGGCTAAGTTTTAAAAATTTTTTGTAGAGATGGGGTTTCACTGTATTGCCCAGGCTGGTCTCAAACTCCTGGGCTCAAACAATCCTCCTGCCTCAGCCTCCCAAAGTGCTGGTATTATAGGCATGAGCCACTGTGCCCGGCTTCATTGAGGTTTTTATTGTTAATGTTCTTAGGAAGTGCATTTTACCCTTGAACACCATAGGTTGGAACTGCGTGGATCTACTTATGAATGAATTTTTTTCAATAAATGCATTCAACATTTTTTAGATATTTGCAACTATTTGAAAAGAACTTGCAGGGCCGGGCATGGTGGCTCACGCCTGTAATCCCAGCACTTTGGGAGACCAAGGCAGGTGGATCACTTGAGGTCAGGAGTTCGAGACTAGCCTGGCCACGATGGTGAAACCCCGTCTCTACTAAAAATACAAACATTGGCCAGGCGTGGTGGCACGCACCTGTAATCCCAGCTACTCGGGAAGCTGAGGCAGGAGAATCGCTTGATCCTGGGAAGTGGAGGTTGCAGTGAGCCTAGGTGGCGCCACTGCACTCCAGCCTGGGTGACAGGGCAAGACTCCTTATAAAAAAAAAAAAAAAAAAAACCCAGAAAAGAAAAGAACTTACAGGTGAATCACATAGCCTAAAAATATATATAAAAACAAAAGTTAGGTATATCATGAATACATAAAATGTATATGCATATTAGTCTTATCATTTACTACCAGAAAATGTACACAAATGCATTCTAAAAAGTTAAAATTTATCAAAACTTACATACACAAACACATTGCCAAGCCAAGAGAAATGTAAACAAATGTAAACATACAGAATTAAATCATAACTGTGTGAAATTAACTGCAGCACACACTGCACTACCGTAACAGTTTCGTGACTACCTCCTGTTGCCACTGCAGTGAGCTCAAGTGTTGTGAGTATCCATTTAAAACACCGTGTGACACTAATCATCTCCGCGTGAGCAGTTTGTCTCTCCAGCAAATTGCATATTGCAGTAAAAAGTGATCCCTGGAGGTTCTCACGTATTTTTCATCATGTTTTGTGCAATACCGTAAACCCTGAATAACCCCAGGGGACTCTTACAGAGTGTCACTAGCGATGCTGGAAGTTGTCCCAAGAAGCAGAGAAAAGTCATAACATTACACGAAAATATGCAATTGCTTGATATGTGCCATTGATGGAGGTCTGCAGCTGCAGTTGCCCGCAATTTCCATATCAATGAATGTAATGTGAGGACCATTGTAAAAAATGAAAAGGAAGTTCATGAAGCCGTCGCTGCACCTATGCCAGCAAGCACAAAAACCTTGCACTTTTTACAAAATATATTTTTATCTCATGTTGCAAATGCAGCTTCTATGAGGATACAGGATTGCTATAAGAAAGGCATACCTATAGACTTTGATTTGCTTCGAGAAAAGGTGAAGTCATTATGTGGCACACTAAAGCAAAAGGAAGGAGAAGGATCTCAAGCTGGAGAATTTAATGCCAGCAAAGGATGGTTTGATAATTTTAGAAAGAGTATGGCTTAAACAATGTTAAGATATCAGGAAAAGCAGCTTCTGCCAACCAGAGGTAGCAGATGAGTTCCCAGATGCCAATGAGAAAATCATTGAGGAGGCTGGGCACGGTGACTCATGCCTGTAATCCCAGTACATTGGGAGGCTGAGATGGGAGGATTGCTTGAGCCCAGCAGTTTGAGACCAGCCTGGGCAACATAGTGAGACCCCACCTCTACCAAAAATTTAAAAATTAGCTGGATGTGGTGACATGTATCTGTAGTCCTAGCTACTCAGAAGGCTGAGCCAGGGGGATAATTTGAGCCCTGGAGTTCCAGGCTGCAGTGAGCTATGATTGTACCACTGCAGCCTTGACAACAGAGAAAAAGTCCCTGTCTCTAAAAAAATAAAAATGAGTAAGAGAAAGAAGTAAGCTTGTTCATTAAGCGCTAAGGAGAAAAATGGAGCAGGGGAAGGACTTGGGAGTGATGGGGACAGACACAGAGAGGCGAGCACTATTAGCACTTTCTTGAAAATTCTTCCAGTCATCTCTGCATGATAGTTTGTTGTTGCTTCTGTTGTTTTTGCTTTTCCTTTCTTTTCTTTCATTTTTTTGAGATGGAATCTTGCCCCGTCACCCAGGCTGGAGTGCAGTAGCGCAATCTCGTCTCACTGCAACCTCCGCCTCCTGGGTTCAGGTGATTCTCCTGCCTCAGCCTCCCAAGTAGCTGGGACTACAGATGTGCACCACCACGCCCAGCTAATTTTTGTACTTTTAGTAGAGATGGGTTTCACCATGTTAGCCTGGCTGGTTTCAAACTCCTGACCTCAGGCAATCTGCCTGCCTCAGCCTCCCAAAGTGCTGGGATTCTAAGCCTGAGCCACATGCCCAGCCAGTATCTTTGCTTTTCAAATTGGGAGATGTTGCATGCAATTCTAGATTTCTGATTTCTCTTGAAAAATCAGATGATCTGACTTCCACACTCCCGCAAGCCTTGGTTGGCAGAAGATACCCTGCTGTCCAGGTCAGTGCAGGCTCCTCTTGGCCTCTCTCCTGTCTCCCTGAGTCAGCCTGACCCCGCGGGCGCTCCAGCTTCCTCCCTCTTCTCTAGCCCATCCCTGTGCTGCCTCCCTGCAGCGTCTTCAGGATTGTTGTGTTCTCCTGGGGCACCAGGAAGAGGGGCTCTCCGTTGCTCCCCACTCCCCACCCGCCCCTTTCTGATGCTCACTTTTTCAGAGGCTGCAGGCTCTCCTTTCTGTTTTGCTCCTTGAATCTGCTCTGAGCTTCCCTCATGGTCTCTGCCAGTTCACCGCATACCTCTGGGCACAAATAGGAAAAGCCCCCATACATATGCAAACACACACACACAGACACAAACATGCAGAAGAGGCCTACTGCTTTCTCACAGAGGAAGCACCAATAGCCCTTGACCACGAACAGCTGCATCCAGCTCTAGATTCGCAGGGAATGAAAAGTTAGAGGTCACCTTGAGCTGAGTGCCCAGCACAAAGCAGCACTCTTCTGCCCTGAGAAAAATCACTTCTATTTGCAGGACGGAGGGGCATGGCTGCTGGGCAGTCAACAGGTTCCATCACAGACGGCGACCCACTTTCCCCTTCCTCTCCAGCAGGGTTTTCATCATCTAGAAGTTCAAGGTGGAGACAAAGGGAAGTGACCCTGCAGAGTGTTTTCTGTGTTGGACAGAAGCACAAACTCCCTTCCCCAGGGGCCTGCAAGTCAGGAGGTACTTATACCTCCAATTAGGCAAAGGCCATCTGTTCACTCGTACATATGATAAATACTGAACAAACGTCCTGGACACTGTTCTAGGCACTGCAGATACAGCTGTGAACAACACAGACATCCCTGCCATTATGGAGCCAACATCTGAGTGGTGGACACAGCCAGTAGACAGAATGTACAACCGCTAAGAAAAACTGGAAGAAAGTAGAGTGGGTAATTAAGAAAGGCTTTCAGGCTGGGTGTGGTGGCTCACACCTGTAATCCCAGCACTTTGAGAAGCTGAGGTGGGTGGATCACCTTAGGTCGGGAGTTCAAGACCAGCCTGACCAACATGGAGAAACCCCGCCTCTACTAAAAATACAAAATTAGCTGGGCGTGGTGGCACATGCCTGTAATCTCAGTTACTCTGGAGGCTGAGGCAGGAGTATCGCTTAAACCCAGGAGGTAGAGGTTGCAGTGAGCCAAGATCGTGCCATTGCACTCCAGCCTGGGGAACAAGAGTGAAACTTTGACTCAAAAAAAAGAAAAAGAAAGTCTTCCAGAAGATGGGGCTTCTCTATCTCTATAGGGTGATTTGGGAAGTTTTTGGGTTTTTGTTTGTTTTGGGAGTTTTTTTTTTTTTTTTTTTTTTGAATAAAAAGAATGAAAGAGAGAAAGGAAGAGGAAGAGATTTTAGAAAAAGAGAGAAAAGGAGAAAGAAAGAAACAGCAAAAGAAAGAAAAAATGAAAGAGAAAGAAAGAGGAAGAGAT
>CAUYQU010040362.1:0-47454 GCA_963574635.1 Cheracebus regulus | reverse complement strand
TGTGTGTGTGTCGATTGTCTTTACCATTTGGTATGTTTTTTGAGTGGCTGGTACTGGTTGTTCCTTTCCTTGTTTAGCGTTTCTTTCAGGAGCTCTGTAAGGTAAGCCTGGTGGTGAGCAAATCTCTCAGCAATTGCTTGTCCGTAAGGGATTTTATTTCTCCTTTGCTTATGAAGCTTAGTTTGGCTGGATTTGAAATTCTAGGTTGAAAGTTCTTTTCTTTAAGAATGTTGAATATTGGTCCCCACTCTCTTCTGGCTTGTAGGGTTTCTATGGAGAGATCTGCTGTGAGTCTGATGGGCTTCCCTTTGTGGGTAACCTGATCTTTCTCTCTGGCTGCCCTTAGCATTTTTCCCTTCATTTCAACCCTAGTGAATCTGACAATTATGTGCCTTGGGTTTGCTCTTCTTGAGGAATATCTTTGTGGTGTTCTCTGTATTTCCTGGACTTGAATTGTGGCCTGGCTTACTAGGTTGGGGAAGTTCTCCTGGATAATATCCTGAAGAGTGTTTTCCAGCTTGGATTCATTCTCTCTGCCACATTCAGGTACACCTATTAAACGTAGATTAGGTCTTTTCACATAATCCCATATTTCTTGGAGGCTTTGTTCATTTCTTTTCACTCTTTTTTCTCTATTCTTGCCTTCTCTTGTTATTTCATTGGGTTGATCTTCAATCTCTGATATCCTTTCTTCTGCTTGGTCAATTCAGTTATTGAAACTTGAGCATGCTTCACAAGGTTCTCGTGCTATGTTTTTCAGCTCCATCCAGTCATTTATATTCTTCTCTAAGCTGTTTATTCTAGTTAGCATCTCATCTAACCCTTTTTCTAGGCTCTTAGTTTCTTTGCATTGAGTTAGCACATGTTCTTTTAGCTCTGAGAATTTTGTTATTAACAACCTTCTGAAGCCTGTTTCTGTCAATTCATCAGATTCATTCTCCATCCATCTTTGATCCTTAGCTCGTGAGGAGTTGTGACCCTTTGGAGGAGGAAAGGCATTCTGTTTTTTTTTTTTCCCCATCCTTTTTGTGCTGGTTTCTTCCCATCTTAGTGGTTTTATCTACCTGTGGTCTTTGTAGTTGGTGACTTTCTGATGGGGTCTCTGAGTGGATGTCCTTTTTGTTGATGATGAAGTTATTTCTTTCTGTTTCTTAGTTTTCCTTCTAACAGTCAGGCCCCTCTGCTGCAGGACTGCTGCAGGTCTACTCCAGACCCTGCTTCCTGGGGATCACCTGCAGGAGCTGCAGAACAATAAGGGTTGCTGCCAGTTTCTTCTTCTGTTATCTTCATCCCAGAAGGGTACCTGCCAGGTGTCAGCCTGAGCTCTCCTTTATGAGGTGTCTCTTTGGGTATACTGCTTGAGGAGACAGTCTGTCCCTTATAGGAGCTCAAGTGCTGTGCTGGGAGCTCTGTTGTTCTGTGCAGAGCTGCTGGGCAGGTACTTTTAAGTTTGAGAACTAATAACCACCTCTTTTCCCAGGTGCTCTGTCCTAGGAAGGTCAGCTTTATTCATAAGTTCCTGTCTTGCTGCTGCCTTTTTTCATAGATGTCCTGCCCTGCATGGAGTAGTCTAGTCACAGTCTGCCAGCAGAGGTGTTGCTGAGCTGCCGTAGGCCCTGCCCAGCTGCTGTGTAAATTGCCTTAGTAGTGGCGGACTTCCTCGGTAGTGGTTGTCGCCCTTCCCCCTACTGAGCTGGACCATCCTGGGTCTCGCTGCACTTGCTGCAAAACTCTCAATCCAGAGTGTTTCAGATTGCTTGTTTTGTGGGGGTGGTACCCACAAAGACAGATTGCCTGGTTCCCCTGTCTCGCCCCTCTCCCTTCTAGTTGAATGGGCAGCTCTGTCTCCCAGGCGTTCCAGGCGCCAGTTGAAACAGCAGCCCAGATTTGTGTGAGTTTCTGTGTGCCAACATGGCACCAGCTGAAACTGCTGTGCTGAAAACTCATGGCACTTTTTGGCCCGGGAATCTCCTGGTCTGTGGGCAGTGTACATTTGTTTGGAAATGTGGTGAGCACTCACCCTCTGCGTTGTTCTTGCTGGGAACTGCACTCTGGAGCTGTTCCTATTTGGCTATCTTGGATCTTCTGAAATGGCAATGTTAATCAATAAATTGTTTTGGGAATTCCTTTTTTTTTTGTATTTGGGCAAGCCCAATATACCACCATAAAAGTATTCTATTTCTCTCATCTGAACTTTGAATATACAGTATACAGATGCTTAATTTATGATGGGATTACATCCTGATAAACCATCATCAGTTGAAAATATTACAAGTCAATGCATTTAATACACCTACCCTACTGAACATCATAGCTTAGCCTTACTTACCTTAAAAATGCTCTTAACACTTATATTAGCCTACAGCTGGGAAAAATTATCTAGCAGCATAGTCTGCTCTACAGCATGATTGTTCAACATCATGATCCCATGGCCAACTGGCAACTGTGGCTCCTGCTAAGGCAGCATCATGAGAGAGTATCATACCCATGTCACTAGCCTGGGAAAAGATCAAAACTCAAAATTCAAAATATGGTTCCTACTGAATCCACGTGGCTTTCACACCATTGTAAGGTCAAAAAATTGTAAGCTAAACCATCGTAAGTGAGGCCTATCTGTATAGCCTAATACCTACACCTTACTTTTTTGTTTCTGTTGTCTTTTTCATAAGCAGAGGCAGATGTGCACTTTGGCAGGTTGTTTTTACTATCAAAGTTTCCTTTTGTTAAAACTGCCTTTCAAGTTGAATAAAAGAACAAGACTCAACTGTATGCTGTCTTCAAGAAATCCAACTCATAGGCTCAAAGGAAAGAGATGGAGAAAAATCTACCACACAAATGGAAAACAGAAAAAGCATGGTTGCTATTCAATTTCAGACAAAAACAGACTTTCCTTTTTTTTGAGATGGAGTCTTGCTCTGTCACCCAGACTAGAGTGTAGTGGCACAATCTTGGCTTACTACAATCTGGGTCCAAGCAATTCTCCTGTCTCAGCCTCCTGAGTAGCTGGAATTATAGGCAAATACTACCATGACTGGCTGATTTTTGCATTTTTAGTAGAGATGGGATTTCACCATGTTGGCTGGGCTGGTCTCGAACTCCTGAACTCAGGTGATCCACCCGCTTTGGCCTCCCAAAGTGCTGGGATTACAGGCATGAGCCACTGTGCCCAGCCAAACCAGACTTTAAACCAACAATGATCAGAAAAGACAAAGAAGGGCACTGCATAATGGTAAAGTGATCCATTCAACAAGATCTAACTATCTTAAGTATATATACACCCGACACAGGAGCACCTAGATTCATAAAGCAAGTTATTAGAAACCCATGAAGAGACTTAGATAACCACACAATAATAGTGGGAGACCTCAACACCCCACTAACTGTATTAGACAGAACCTCGTGGCAGAAAACTGTCAAATATATTTGGGACCTGAATTCAACACGTGACTAAATGTACCTTACGGACATCTACAGAACTCTCCACTCAAAAACAACAGAATATATGTTTTTCTAATCTGCATATGGCACATACTCTAAAATATACCACACAATCAGCCATTAAACAATTGTTAGCAAATTAAAAAAAAATAATAACAATACTCTTGGACCACAGTGCAATAAAAATAGAAATCAATATTAATAATATATTTCAAAATCATATTATTATATTGAAATTAAACAATCCGTTACTGAATAACTCTTATAGAAAGAAATTAAGGCAGAAATCAAAAAATCATTTGAAACTGATGAGAACAAAGATACAATATACCAGAATCTCTGGGATACAGTTAAAGCAGTATTGAGAAAAATTTATAGTGCTAAAAATTCACATCAAAAAGTTAGAAAAATCTCAAATTAACAACCTAACATGGTATTTACAGGATCTAGAAAAACAAGAGTAAATCAACCCCCAAAATAGCAGAAAACATGAAATAACCTAAATCAGAGCTAAACTGAATGAAATTAAGATGTGAAAACCAAACAAAAGATCAACAAATCCAGGAATTTGTTTTTTGAAATAATAAATAAGATTGATAGACCAGTAGCTAGACTAATAAATAAAAAGAGAGAAGATTCAAATAAACACAATCAAAAATGACAAAGGGGACATTAGCACTAACCATACAGGAATACAAAAACCCTCAGAGAGTTTTATGAATGCCTCTATGCAAACATACTGGAAAAACTGGAAGAAATTGATAAATTCCTAGAAACATACAACCTCACAAGATTAAACCAAGAAGAAATTGGAACCCTGAACAGACCAATGGCAAGTTCTGAAATTGAATTAGTAATAAAAACCTACCAACCAGAAAAAGCTCATCACCAGACAGATTCACAGCTTAATTTTACCAGCTGTGTAAAAAGAGCTAGTACCATGCCTGCTTACACTATTCCCAAAATTGCGGAGAAGGGACTCCTCCTTAACTCATTTTATGAGCCCAGCATTATCCGGATATGAAAACTTGGCAAAAATTTAAAAAATTAAAAAATGAGGCCAATATCCTGGATGGACATAGATGCAAAAAATCGTAAAAAAAAAAAAAAAAAATCCAGCAAACCAAATTCAGCAGCACATCAAACGGCTAATCTACCATGACCAAGTAGTCTTTATTCTTGGTATGCAAGGTTGGTTCAATATACACAAAACAATAAATGTGATTCATCACAAAAATAGGACTTAAAAACCACATCATCACCATAATAGATGTAGAAAAGGCTTTTGATAAGACTTAACATTCCTTTATGTTAAAAACCTTCAACAAACCAGGTATTAAAGGAACATACCTTAAGAGCCATCTGTGACAAAGCCACAGCCAACATCATAGTGAATGGTCAAAAGCTGCAGTTATTCCCCTTGAAAACCAGGAGAAAACAAAGATGTCGTCTCTCACCACTTCTATTCGACATAAAAGTGGAAGTTTTAGCCAGAGCAATCAGGAAAGGGAAAGAAATAAAAGCCATACGAATAGAGAGAAAGAAAGTCAAACTATCTCTATTTGAAGATGATATAATTCTATATCTAGAAAACTCCATAGTTTGTGCCCAAAAACTCCTAGATCTGACAATTTCAGAAAAGTTGCAGGGTACAAAAATCAATGTACAAAATTCAGTAGCATTTCTATACACCAACAAAATCCAAGATGAGAGCCAAATCATGAATGCAATCCCATTTACTATAGCCAGAAAATGTATAAAATACCTAAGAATACAGCTAACTAGGGAGGTGAAAGATCTCAATGAGAATTACAAAACACTTCTGAAAGAAATCATAGATTATACCAACAAATGAAAAAACATTTCATACTCATGGATAAAAAGAATAAATATTGTTAAAATGGGCTGACAATAACAATTTACAGATTCAATACTATTCCCATCAAATTATCAATAACATTCCTCACAAAATTAGAAAATACTATATTAAAATGCATATGGGACCAAAAAGAGTCAAAATAGCCAAAGCAATCCTAAGATCAAAGCTGGAGTCATTATATTACCTGACTTCAAACTATACTGCAAAGTGTACAAGGGTATCATAACTAAAACAGCATGGTACTGATACAAAAACAGACACAAAGACCAATGGAAGAGAAAAGAGAGACAAAAATAAAGCTACACACCTACAACCATGTGATCTTTGACAAAGCCAGCAAAAACAAGCAAAGGAAAAAGGACTCCATATTCAATAATGGCGCTGGGATAATTAGTTAGCCATACGCAGAAGATTGAAACTAGACCCCTTCTTACGCCATATACAGAATTCAACATGTATTAAAGAATTAATTGTAAAAATTTAAAGTAGACAAACTCTAGAACATAGCTTAGAAAATGCCATTCTGGAATAGGCCCTGGCAAAAATTCCATGATAAAGACTCAAAAAGCAATTGTAACAAAAACAAGAATTGATAAATGGGATTAACTTAAACTAAAGAGCTTTTGTACACAAAAGAAACTATCAAAAGATTAAATAGACAACCTACAGAGTAGGATAAAATAGTTGCAAACTATGCATCTAACAATATCCAGAATCTATAAGGAGCTTAAACAAATTAACAAGCAAAAATAAATCACATTAACAAGTGGACAAAGGACATGAACATACAGTTTTCAAAAGAAGACATACACATGGCCAACATGAAGAACATTTTTTCAAGCATATGAAAAAATGCTGAATATCACTCATCATTAGAGAATTGTGAATCAAAATCACAGTGAGATACCATCTTACACCAATCAGAATGACAGTCAGAAAATAACAAATTGAGGTTGCAGAGAAAAGTGAATGCTTAAAACTGCTGTTGGAAATGTAAATTAGTGAAGCCTTTGTGGAAAGCAGTTTTGTATTTTCTCAATAAAACAGAACTACTTTTTGACCCAGTGATCTTATTATTGGATATGTATCCAAAGAAATATAAATCATTCTATCCTAAAGAAACAGACATGTGTGTGTTCACTGCAGCACTATCATAATAGCAAAAACATATTATCAACCTAAATGCCCATCAATGGTAGCTGGATAAAGAAAATGTGGTACATATATACTTTGGAATACTACACAGACACACACACAAAAAAGATCATGTCTTTGGAAGCAACATGGATGTAGCTGGAGGTTACTACCCTAAACAAGCTAACAAACATACCAAATGCCATATGTTCTCACTCCACTAAGTGGGAGCTAAACATTGAGTATACATGGAGAGAAAGAAAGAAAGAACAGACTCTGAGCCTTATTTGAGGGTAGAGGGTGGGAGGAAGGTGAGGACTGGAAAACTACCTATTGTAAACGATGCTTTTTGGCTGAGTGATGAAATAATCTGTAACACAACTCCCACGACACAAAATTTATCCATTGAACATACCTGCAAATGTACCTCTGAACCTAAAAGTTAACAAAAATAAAATAAAATAATAAAATTGCCTTTCGGTTGGAGCTGATATTATCTTTGTTATGAACACTCATCTCAGCAGCAAACGGGTCACAGCTGAGGCAACGGGGAATTTTGATCATGAGATGATAGTAGGTACTTAAACAACAGCCTGAGATGAGAGCTGCAGTCAATTTGGCCACATTGGGCCATGTCCAAGTCTAGGATGCTGATCAGAAGGAGAGAGTAGAGATATGGGTGATTTATGGGAGACAAAGAGAGATGCTTTAGTGCCTGCCCTTCTGGTTCCATTTCTGAGATTTTTGTGTTCTGGTTGTTCTTCACTTCTTGTCTTTGGATGCCCTTGGAAATTTGCATGTTTTCCTTCATGTTAAGCCCTATTTTCATTAAGCTAGACTTAGAGGATTTCCGTTTCTTATAATCAGATATACTCTTTCTAAAGCATAGGTTTTTACATTTTTCCCTGAATAATTTTCTTGTGATATCTATTTCTTCAGTTTAACTTCTAGCTCTTATTTAATCACCTTGGATGGCATTGTTTTGTTTTTAATTAATTTATACCACAACTCCAACTCTGATTACTTTTTTTACAATTAATAATCTTATCTTTTGGAGTTTTATACCATTTTTGGTAATAATTTCTAAATTATATAATATTCTTTAAATAATATTTCCTCATATATACTATAAAACAACAAGCTTGAAGGCATTTTCTGATTTTGAAGCTTGTGTCACTGGTTATAATTTCAATACTTGTAATCAGTAAATTTTTAAAATGTTGCATTACTTTATTATATGAACCAATGTCTCTGTGCCATCAATACAATGTCATATCTGTATGCTTAACATCAGATAGATATTTTGTTTTTCCCTCTTTTTTATCAGATTTAGAGTAAGTTTAGAGCACTGTTTTCTACCTACCCATTTGATTTTCCAGGTTAAAGATATATAGGATTAAGTCTGATGTTTTACCTTATACAACATGGAACAATACCATATTTCCTAAGACTGAACTTAAGTGGGGCATTCAGATTGTGACATAGAAATAAACCAAGGTTAAAGCAGCATGGATCATTGTTGTTAAAGCATGAGCTCAATTATTTTTATTTGTTAAATGTTTACAATAGGAAACAGTTTACACTGAAAGGTCAGCATTCTAGGTAAATGGGACATGAACAATAACTTTACTTTTCCTCTAAAGACTATATTTGAGCCATGTGCATTTATACCTCTCTTTAGAACTAGGTCAGCAATTCCACTTCAAGAATAGTAGGACTCAGGAGAGTGGCAAGCCCTTTTCAACTTAGGTTGAATTTAAATATAACCTAGACTTTGCAAAGACTGTCTTTTTGAAAGAAAACCGGACCAAGAAAATAACAAAGATAATCATTTTTAAAATGTAGAGGTTCATAAAATATTTGCATTCATGAAAAATTTGTAAAATATAGAAAAAAAATTTTGTTGGGAAATACATATTTAAACAGCCAGTGCTTAAAGTTGTTTATTTTTGGAGGTCTGTGAATGTAAGGAAGTGGCATAAAATTAGTGGTTGAGCACAAGGAATTGCATGTCAGAGAGCCGTGGATTTAGGTTTTCTTTCTTACTGTGTGATCTGGCATAAATTATGTACTAATTTCCAACTTTACTTATTGTGTGATCTTGGGTAAATCACTAAATTCCAACTTTCTTATCTGTGAAATGAATATAACAGTAATGCTTTCCTTCTAAAATTATGAGGATTAAATAGGGATCAGTATAGCTCTTAGCTATATTTTCTAATATAGTAAGTTAAAATAAAGTAAGTCTAACACATGCCTAGCACATAGTAAGTTCTTATTAATGTCAGCTTTTACTACTATTACTATTAGGAAGTAGTGGGGAATAGTGTTATTGATCTTATGGAGGTTCTGAGAACCAAAAGTTAAATAAGCTAAGTGTTATTATTTTCCCAGAAGCTTGCCAGTAGACTATGAGCTCTAGAATGAATACTGAAGATTAGATTTACATTTTAATGTTTTCCTTAATTATGCTTTTTTTTTCCTTTTTTGGAAGTTTGATTACTATAATTAAATTAAATCAAATTAATGTAGTGATGGGTTTAGATTATAATTTTCCAACTAAAGTAATGAGATACTGTCAACCATTTCTTTTTCATTTCCAAATGTTAATGTTTTTAAAGAAAAAATAATAACCATGTACTCATTATTTTAAAATTACCAGGAGTAAATATATATACAGATACATATATATACATATATATATACACACAAATATATTTATATAAAAGTAAAGAGGAAATACAACTACTGTAGTTTTAATTTCTGTAAATAGTCTCATTTTTCTGGGGAGAAATTGAAGCCCAATATGGAAATTTGCATAAGTAATGAGGAACCAAATGTTAATCTCCAAGACTATAGGGGAAAATGTCTTTAGGGCATGCCAGAAACCTTCATAGCAGCCTCTCTCATCACAGGCCTAGAGGCCTAAGGGGGAAATATAGTTTTGTTGGCCAGGCCCAGAGTTCCCCTGATCTTTGCAGCACATGGTGCCATGTGTCCCAGCTGCTTCAGCTCCAGCAGTGGCTATAAGGAGCCAACATACAGCTCTGGCCATTGCTTAAGAGAGTGCAAACCCCAAGCCTTGGTTGCTTATATATGGTGGTGGGCCTGTAGGTGCACAGAAGTCAAGAACTGAGGTTTTGAAAACTCCATTTAGATTTCAGAGGATGTATAGAAGTGCTTGGATGTCCAGGCAGAAGTTTGCTACAGGAGCAGAACCCTCATGGAGAACCTCTGCTAAAGTAGTGTGGAAGGGAAATGTGGGGTTGGAGCCCCCACATAGAGTCCCCACTGGCACATTGCCTGGTGAAGCTGTGAGAAGAGGGGCACTGTCCTCCAGACCCCAGGATGGTAGATCTACCACAGCTTGAATTGTGCACCTGAAAAAGGTGCAGGCACTCAGTGCCAGCCTGTGAAATCAGTTGGGAGAGAGGCTGTACCTTCCAAAGCCACAGTGGCAGAGCTTCCCAAGGCTGTGAGAGCCTACCTTTTCACATCAGCATGCCTTGGATGTGAGACATAGAGTCAAAGGAGATTATTTTGGAACTTTAAGGTTTAATGACTGCCCTATTGGAAGCATTCCTTTTTGGGAATGAAGATCTCTAAATTAGCAGATCCCAAAGTTGTAGGGACAGGAAGCAAAAGCTATTGGCTCATTAAGAGTAACAGGGAGAGAAGCTACTTCATTTTCTACTTCCTGCTTCCCTAACCAATGAATCTTGACTAATGGGGAAAAAAAAAACAGCATTATATATTGGTCATTGATTCAGAGCAAATGCTGTATGCTGAACAACATTACAGCACTCCATCAAGTGTGACCATTCAGTTGGCATTGTGTTTGAGTCTTAAACATTTATTCCAGGAAATACGGTAGGATCAGTAAATTCAATGAGCAAAAATTGTTGCTCTTTACTTACTGTAAAACAAGTTCCTTGGGCAGAAGCAAAGTTAAAGATACACCATTTTAGTGAATAAAGCATTCTCTAAGTTTACAGATGGTAGTTTTTACTAAAGGCTTTGGGAGTAGAAGTATATGTTGCTGAGTTCATGAATACCTTTTATTTTTACTACTGTAACTACCTTATTAATGAGCTGGTACAGCAATGTCACACGTGGCTGAGGAAAGAGGCTGACTGACATCTAGAGAATGAGTAAGGTTGTCCACCTGATTATCAAAATCTCTTCTGCTGGAGGTCTTCAGTGAGCATTAATATGGGACAAAAATGTCCTCACATTCTGTGTCCATTTTTTAGAGTTTGATCCATATGCTTCTTCTCTAGAACTACTTTTCACCAAATTCAATCATGTTTCTTCCAAGTCCCCATCTATCTAACAATTCTCAGGCCTTGTTTAAGAATCAGCATAGATGTGTATCTCTGGCCATCTCTTATTCTTATTAGGTAAAATAAAATAAAATAAAAAGGGTGCATTTCTCGGAGTTATAGCTTCTGGGGGGATTGTCCCTGAGTAGGACTGTAATGGAATAACTCTCCACTTTTAGAAAGTGCCAGTGTACATTTGTAAACCATTGCTACATCTTTCTCTTCAGTCAGCTGATTAAAGAAACTCACACAGCTGTGGGCTGATAGAGTAGTGGAAATGTAAGAGGAGCAATGGAAAGCTGAATTCCTTACTCATGCATCTTACTTGTGCTTTTAGGAATTGCTGGTATTGATGATGGAGCTACTGTTCACTACCAATTTTATGGGGTGGTTAAATCCAAAATTAGTTATTGATAGTCAATTTAATTTTCAAGATAATTTGGTAGTCCATTGTTAGGTATCTATTCTCTACTAGGATCCAACATAGTCCAAATGCTGTTTCTCAAAAAGTGAGTGATATCTTCAAGGGATGATGCAGTTCATCTCCTAAATCTTAAAGTTCTATACTTAAAACAAAATCTTTATCAGCTCTACAAAATTTCCGTTATAAAGCATAAACACTTCAATCACAGTTCTGCTTAATTACATGGCCTAAATGGCAGAACAGCTTACATGGAAAGCTGGACCTTTTGCACATTTTTCTCTTATTTGAGTTCCTCTCAAGGGTAGCAGCCTCTTGGATTACTCAATAATTCAGTCAGAGTAGTATGCTCAAATGAGGCACATGTTGCCTTCAAAATCCAAAGAGGCCCACCAGGAGTAATTGCTTTCTTGATGTTAGGAAGGGCCAAATTTAGCAGCTTACTCTTTACCTTGGAAAAGATATAATGCCATGCCTCTGACTGTTAGACCCATAGAAACTTTTCTAAATTGTTTTTGAATGAGTATCTTACTGAGGTGTTTAAGGTAATTACTGCTTCCTGCTCACCAAATCTAATCAGCCTGGCATTATTAAAGTAGACCATCAGGATGTCTTGTGTAGTGGAGAGATGATCAAAGAAGATTCCTGCAGAATAGATTATGACATAGGATGTCAGAGTTGATACAGATACTTCTGAAGTCAATTTGTGGTGGTATATCAAACGAAAGCATTCATAGGATCAGTAGGATTATTCCGGGAACCCAGGAATGTATTGATTTGCCTTAGTAAATAAATCACATATGGAACTGAAGTTACAGTAGGCATCATTACCAGTTTAAGTTTATAGTAATACACTATCATTCTCCAGGATCCATCTGTTCAATACAAAAGCAAAATATGCAAGTTGAATAGACATGTGGTAGGAATAATCCTCTCTGCATCCTGCACATCCTTAATGTTGGCACTTATACCTGAAATCCCCCAAGCAATGAAGAACTACCTTTAATAATTTGATTGGTAGAGGTAGTTCTAGAGGTTTCTAGTTAGTCTTCCTCACCATAATAGTCCTATTTTATGAGTTAGAAAACTAAAATGGAGATTCTGTTAGTTTATTATGTTTTTACTTATAATGTTTATTATGTCTCTACTTATAATGCATTCCAGAAGTAGGCAAAAAACTAGGGGTTGATTATAGGGACATGTTGATGAGACAGATGCTTTTCAAAACTTCATTAATGACTTTACCTCCATAAGCCTGTCTATACTGTGGCTGACTAGTGGTCTACTACAGTGACATTTTGGGTCTGTTGCCCTGGAACTACTCTTGGTACCAATAATTATGGTAGTTAGCTTCAGTTAGGAAAGCAGAAACACTATGGGCCTTATGGAATAAAGGATTTATAATTAGCTAAGAATTTGCACAATTGTAGGAAATGCTAGAGAAATAAACATGTAAAAGGAAGATTTGAGAATCAGTGAAAAGTCACTAACCAGAACTTGTAAGACTCTAGTACAGGTGAATAAATTGGGGGTTGTCAGGGAATACATTTGCCTGCCAGTGTGAAGACAGTGAAGGAGAACTGCTGGAGCTAGAGAAGTCTATAGATAGCTATTGCCTCTGTGTCTAGGGTGGGTTGGATCTTATTGCTGATCATAAAGGCTGGCAGTAAGGAAAAACAGTTGGACATGGAGTGAGAGTGAGCGAGAATAAGCTAGAATTTACTACATTTATGCATTTATCTCTCAGTGTGTGAAAGGCAAAAACAAGGTAGAATCTGACGATACCTCTGCATCTGTCTCTCACTATTTCTAGCCAGGATAACTTTCAGAATATAATCATTGCTATCTCACTTTTGCTTTCCAAATCTTGCTAGAATTTCGTTTTTGATCACCTCTAATAGGGAAACTTAAGGGAAAGGGATTTTGGAAACATTTTCAGATTTGTCAAGTTGACACAGAATAAAATCTCCACAGCCCTTGTGCAACCTTCCAGCTTCTTTTTATTTTTTATTCTTCCAGGGAAAGCACATAGACCACATGTTGAAACAGTGGTGTCATAAAATCAAAGTTTCTTTCTTTTTATTTTTGCTGAGTGACTGCAGAGAGGACACTTTCCTTGGAGAGTCATTCAAACTACTAAAACTTTGTGAGGGAAAGATAAACTTTTGTTTTGTTAATCCATTTAAGTTTTGAGGGTTGTTACAGCCTTTTTGACTATTCTAATGAATACACCCTTTTTTCTCCCTTAAAGCAAGGGAAGTCCTTGATTAAGAAAGTTGGTTTTTGTTTGAAGGTTGAAAGGTAACTTTGGCAATGATAAAATCTCATGCTTTTTGAATGTGGTTATTTGGGGTGAAGTGTTTTGGGGAGTGAATTTTTTTACTGTTTTATCACAAGTAGAGGTGGCACATAGAAAACAAAGTAAAAAGTCTGAGGGTTCATCTCTGTTATATTTTTGACTTCAGAGAGGAAAATGTTATGTTCTGTAAGAACTATGCCCCAGACTGAACTAAGAATCTCCAGCATTATCCATATGTTTGATGGCTTCTGACTCTGGACCTAGCTGAATAAACTATGCACTGTTCCAGTGCCATTTTGGCCATATTTCTCCTTTGTTTCTGATTTATTCTCCTTCACTGGATCCAGTGATTTCTGCCTTCTTGCTCTAAATCTCTACGCCCTGAGTTCTTAACTGTGTCATACATCCTTATGCTATATAAAAGATTCTCATGTATGAATTTTATTTCAGTCATTATCTCCTTCTTGAATTCTACTCTCACATCTCCAAGTTGTGTATAAATGTGCACTGTCATTTTTGATATTCCACTAGAACAAGAAATTCAATATCTTTGAGGCCAAGCTCATTTGCTTTTTTGATAAATTTGTTTCTTTCTCATTTTTATTTTCCTGTTTATCAGTGGTTTTTCTCTTTGTATAGTCAACCAAGCTAGAAACCTTTCTTTACCCTTTATAACCAGCAGGTCATATTCTATAACTTTTTCTTATTTATCTTTAGCTCTTCAAATTTCTCTCATCCAGAGGCCATTTATAAGACAGGGCAATATTTAGTAGCCAAAGAAGGTTATGAAATTACAGTTATAATAAAATTGTGATATACTTTAAGATAATGGAAGATTCATTCACAACTCAATAAAGACCTATTAATAATAAAATCCTATGGCCTTTTAGAATATTTTTATGTTTTAATGCCTTATGCATTCAATTTAAACTTATTCTTAAAAGCAAAATTTTACTGTTTTATAATAGTGTTTGCCATTTTCCCCTCCAACTATATATTTTAAATATCCCCTATAAAAGTTATATGTACAAACAAGCAAATCAGACTTTAAGAATACTTGTTATAAAGAAATGTTAATGAATGAGCACACATCTCTTATTAAAAGAGAACATTTAAAGTTAGTTTAGACAAGTTTAAAAATCATTGATAACCAAGGAATCTTGATCTTGTTGAACAAACTTAGACAACTTATTAAGTGTGAAAACAAAATCAAATGGCAACTTTTATGTAACTTGTTTGTTTATTTCTGGAAAATATGGGGCGAACTGTAACTTGATTTTGAAACAGTAATGCTGTAAGAATTATCAGAACAGGGTAATATTTAGTAGCCAAAGATGGTTATGGAATTACAGTTATAAGAAAGTTGTGATATACTTTAAGATATTGAAAGGTTTATTCACAACTCAATAAAGACCTACTAATGATAATGCCAACAGTGTTTCATTGAGTTCTACTCCTTTATGAATCCAACCCTATTCCAAAGAAATTCACTCTTAATGGTACATAAAATGTGCTTCAGACAATTGCTTAACATTGTGAAGTTGACTTCAGAGGTGCTTATTACAGGGACTTCTCCTCTGTTTCTTACAAGGCTTGTTAGCTTATCCGCCCCACTAGTGCCTACTTCCTTAAGGTTGATGGACCTTAAGGAAGTTTCTGATATTTGTCATTATGTTATGTCTGTTTTCTTGTTTTTCTCAAGAGTAGCATCTACAATGATCAGATTCTTAAAGGGATCACTGTTCAGAGTTTGATATCTATATCTATTAATAGAGTTCTTGCATTCATATCTTCACAATCACTCTTTCTTTCTCTTTATTTCTTTCTTACTTTCCTTCTCTTTTCCTTTCTTTTTTTGCTTTCTTTCTTCCAACTGTTAACACTGGGTGTCAACTTGATTGGATTGAATGATACAAAGCATTGATCCTGGGTGTCTCTGTAAGGGTGTTGCCAAAAGAGATTAACATTTGAGTCAGTGGCTGGGAAAGGCAGACCCAACCTTCATCGGGGTGGGCACAATCAAATCAGCTGCTGGTGAATATAAAGCAGGCAGAAAAATGTGAAAAGGTGAGACTGGCTTAGCCTCCCAGCCTACATCTTTCTCCCATGCTGGTGCTTCCTGCCCTTGAACATTGACCCCAAGTTCTTCAGTTTTGGAACTCAAACTGACTGTCCTTGCTCCTCAGGCTAGAGATGTCCTATGGTGGGATCTTGTGATTGTGTGAGTTAATACTTAATAAACTCATAAATATATATTATTATATATATAATCTATTCCATTAGTTCTGTCTTTCTAGAGAATCCTGACTAACATAGATTTTGGTACCAAGAGTGGGGTGGTTTTAGAGGAACAGAATATTAAAGATGGAGTTCTTTCATTGGTTTTGGGGTTTTTGGAGTTGGCTGCTTGATATGATTAGATCCAAAAATGCTAAGGACTCTACTTCTAATAATATGGAGAACACTGATAGTCCTTGGCATGAACTGTTTAGAGAGATATGCAAAATAAATGCATTTGACACTCCTGATTTATTGCTCATGAGAGGCAAGGAGTTTAGTGACTCTATACATAATACCTGTAACCATATGTGGAGAAACAAGAAATATAATGAAGCTGGTTGGTTGTTCCTATGTTCAGTGTACAAAGTGATGAAACAAAATGATGAACTCAAGGATTCTTTCTCCCAGCTTCAGAAGCAGATGCTGAGCCTCAAGTCTGCTAGGATTGCCCCTGAGTGAGAGTCTTATCATCTGTAGAGAAAGAGCTGAAATTGTTGAAAAACAGACACAAGTTCTTATCATGTGAGTGGCTGACCTGAAATGAAATGTGCATGCACAGCCGCATCAGATGTCTACCGTTAAAGTGAGGGCATTTATTGGAAAAGAATGGGACCCTGCCACTTGGAATGGAGATGTGAGTGAGGACCCTGATGAAGCTGGGGAAACTAAGTTTGTGAACTCTGATGAAACTTTTTTGCCATAAGGAACAGCTTCCTCATCCCCAATAGTGGCAACATATCTTTTCAAACCCTTGCTGCTGTCAGTCTTTCCACCTTTGTCTGAGAAGATAAACCCTGCACTGCCTAAGGCAACAGTGATGGCCTCCCCTGAGACAGTTGCCAGGCAAGATAATATTGATTCTTCTCAGAAGCCACCCCCAACACCCCTGTTTGCTTCTAGACCTATAACTAGACTAAAGTCACTGTGGGCTCCTAGAGATGAGGTTGAGAGTGTGACCCATGAGGAGGTGTGCTCCACTCAAAAAGAACTTCTTGAGTTTTCTAATTTATATAAACAGAAACCTGGAGAATAGTCATTGGAATGGATGTTAAGGGTGTGGGATAATGGCAAAAGAAACATAGAGTTGGATCAGGCTGAATTTATTGATTTTGCCCCACTAAGTAGGAACTCTGCTTTAAATGTTTCAGCTCGAGGACTTAAAAAATGTCCTAATAGTCTACTTACTTGATTGCTTAGTCAAAATACAGATTAATGATGGCCCATGGTGAATAAACTGAAAATTCCTCATCTCCTTTGGTTTAATGTGGAAGAAGGGATCCAAAGGCTTGGGGAGATTGGGATAGTGGAGTGATTTAGTCACTTTAGACCTACTCATTCCAGCTGGGAGAATACAGGATATACGCCCTTATCAATGCCTTGGGAAATAGATTTAAGGGCAGCTCCTACCTCTTTGAAGAGCTGTGTAATTGCTCTACTCTGTATGTCAGAACTAACAGTGGGAACCACAGTTACTCAACTATAAAATTTAAATGCAATGAGAATAACTGGATCCCAAGGTGGCAGGGGCCAAATGAGCACTCAACCATCAAAGGCAAGATGAGCATAGCTACCATAATGGACAGCAGAGGCAAAGTGGCAATCAGAATAGTCTGACTTGTGTAGCTTTGGGACTGTCTAATCATGGCATTTCTAGAAGTGAAATTGATAGGAAGACTACTGTATTCCTACTTAATTTATACAAGCAGAAAACTTTCATGCTGAATGGACAAAAGACTAATTTGAATTATAAAAGCAGGGAATCACATCCTCTCATTAAGTTTCTAGGCTTTAGCCAGTTTACAGATTCAGAACCCCTTGAATGAAGGGGAAGCCAGGTCACCTTGAGGAAGGAACCCCACCACATTACTGACAATTTATGCAGTGAATCTTTTTCCCATCCTCTCCAAGGAGACCTCCAGCCTTTTATCAGGGTAACTGTGCACTGGGGAAAGGGAAATGATCAGACATTCTGGGGACTAATAGACACAGGCTCTTAGCTGACATTGATTCCAGGGGACCCAAAACGTCATTGCGGTCTTCTATTTAAAGTTTGGGCTTATGGAGGTCAGGTAATTCATGGAGTTTTAGCTCAGGTCTGACTTACAGTGGGTCCAGTGGGTCTCCAGACTCATCCTGTGGTCATTTCCCCAATGCCAGAATACATAATTGGCATAGACATACTTAGCAGCTGGCAGAACCCCCACATTGGCTCTCTCACTGGTAGGGTGAGGGCTATTATGGTGGTAAAGACCAAATGGAAGCCATTAGAGCTGCATCTACCTAGAAAAATAATACATCAAAATCAATATTGCATCTCTGGAAAGGATCACAGAGATTAGTGTCACCATCAAGGACTTGAAAGATGCAGGGGTGGTGATTCCCACCACATCCCCATTCAACTCTCCTTTTTGGCCTGTGCAGCAGACAGATGGATCTTGTAGAATGACAGTGGATTATTATAGGCTTAACCAAGTGGTGACTGTAATTGCAGCTTCTTTGCCAGGTGTGGTATCATTGCTTGAGCAAATTAACACATCTCCTGGTACCTGGCATGCTGCCATTAACCTAACGAATGCCCTTTTCTCAATTTCTGTCCATAAAGCCCACTAGTAGCAATTTACCTTCAGCTGACAAGGCTGGCAATATACTTTTACTGTCCTACCTCAGGGGTATATCAACTGTCCTGCTTTCTGTCATAATCTTATTTGGAAAGAACTTGATCACTTTTTGCTTCCACAAGTTATCACACTGGTCCATTACATTAATGACATTATGCTGATTGGGTCCAGTGAGCAAGATGTTGCAAACACACTGGACTTATTGGTGAGACATTTGCATGCCTGAGGATGGAAAATAAATCTAACTAAAATTCAAGGAACTTCTACCTCAGTATAATGTCTAGGGGTCCAGTGGTATGGGGTCTGTCTAGATATTCCTTCTGAGGTATAGCATAAGTTGCTGCATTTGGCCTCTCCTACAACCAAGAAAGAGGCATAACACCTAATGGGCCTATTTGGATTTTGGAGGCAAGACAATCCTCATTTGAATGTGTTACTCTGGCTCTTTTATTGACTGACCCGAAAGGCTATCAGTTTTGAGTGGGGTTCAGAACAGTAAAAGTCTCTGCAACAGGTCCAGGCTCCTGTGCAAGCTGCTCTGCCACCTAGGCCATATGACCCAGCAGATCCTATGATGCTTGAGGAGTCAGTGGCAGATATGGATGCTGTTTGGAGACTTTGGCAGGCCCCCATAGATGAATTACAGTGGAGGCCTCTATGATTTTGGAGCAAGGCACTGCCAACTTCTGCAGATAACTACTCTCCTTTTGAGAGATAGCTCTTGGCCTGTTACTAGTCTTTGGTGGAAACTAAACATTTGCCTATGGGTCATCAAGTCACCATGCCACCTGAAACTGCCTATCATGAACTGAGTACTTTCTGATCTATTTAACCAGAAAATAGGTCCATGCACAGCAGCATTTCATTATCAAGTGGAAGTGGTAATATGTGATCAGGTTCAAGCAGGTCCTGAAGGCACAAGTAAGTTACATGAGGAAGTGGCTCAAATGCCCATGGTTTCCACTCCTGTCACCCCACCCTGCCTGCTCTCCCCCAGCCTGCACTGATGGCCTCATAGGGAGTTCCCTATAATCAGTTGACAGAGGAAGAGAAGAGAAGACTATGGCCTGGTTCACAGATGGTTCTACATGATATACAGGCACCACCCAAAGGTGGACAACTGCAGCACTACAGCCCCTTTCCAGGACATCCCTGAAGGACAGCGGTGAAGGGAAATATTTTCAGTCAACAGAACTTTAAGTGGTGCACCTGATTGTGTGCTTTGCATGGAAGGAAAAATGGCCAGAAGTGAGATTATATACTGATTCATGGACTCTAGCCAATGGTTTGGCTGGATGGTCAGGGACTTGGAAGAGCATGACTGGAAAATTGGTGCTAAAAATTTTGGGGAAGAGGTATGTGGATGGCCCTCTCTAAGTGATTAAAAACTGTGAAGATATCAAAAATCATGTTAATGATCAACAAGGGGTGACCTCAGCAGAGGAGGATTTTAATAATCAAATGGATAGGATGACCCATTCTGTGGACACCACTCAGTCTCTTTTCCCAGGTACTCCTGTCATTGCCCAGTGGGCCCATGAACAAAGTGGCCATGATAGCAGGGATGGAGATTACTCATGGGCTCAACAACATGGACTTCCACTCACCAAGGCTGACCTGGCTACAGCCACTACTGAGTGCCCAATTTGCCAGCAGCAGAGACCAAAAGTGAGCCCTCAATATGGTACAATTATTTGGGGTGATCAGCCAGCTACCTGGTGGCAGGTTGATTATTTTGGACCTCTTCAATTGTGGAAAAAGCAGAGGTTTATCCTCAGTGAAATAAACACTTACTCTGGATATGAGTTTGCCAATCCTGGATGCAGTGTTTCTGCCAAGACTACCATCCGTGGATTCACAGAATGCCTTATCCACCATCATGGTATTCCACACAGTATTGCCACACTTTATGGCTAAAGAAGTGTAGCAGTGGGCTCATGCTCAAGGAATTCACTGGTCTTACCATGATCCCCATGATTCTGAAGCAGCTGGATTGATAGAATGGTGGAATGGCCTTTTGAAGTCACAGTTACAATGCCAACTAGATAACAATACTTTGTAGGGCTGGGGCAAAGTTCTCCAGAAGGCCCTGTATCTTCTGAATTAGCATCCAATATATAGTATTTTTTTTCCTATAGCCAGGATTTACAGGTCCAGGAATCAAGGGGTGGAGGTGGAAATGGCACCACTCACCATCACCCTTAGTGAGCCACTAACAAATATTTTCTCCCTGTTCTCATGACATTATGTTCTGCTTGTCTAGAGGTCTTAGTTCTGGAGGAGGAACACTGCCATCAGGAGACACATGATTCTATTGAACTAGGAGTTAAGATTGACTCCTGGACACTTTGGGCTCCTCCTACCTTTAAGTCAACAGGCTAAGAAGAGAGTTACAGTGTTGGCTGGGGTGACTGAGCTGGACTATCAAGAAGAAGTAAGTCTACTACTCCACAATGGAGGTAAACAAGTATATGCATGGAATACAGGAGATCAATTAGGGTATCTCTTAGTATTACCATGCCCTGTGATTAAGGTCAATGGGAAAGTACAACAGCCCAATCCAGGCAGGACTACAAATGATCCAGACCCTTCAGAAATGAAGGTTTGGGTCACTCCACCAAGAAAAGATCTATGACCTACTGAGGTGCTTGCTGAAGGCAAAGGGAATACAGAATGGGTAGTAGAAGAAGGTAGTCATTAATACCAGCTACAACCACATGACCAGCTGTAGAAACAAGGACTGTAATTGTCATGAGTATTCCGTCTTTCTTTTGTTAAAAACATGTTTGTGCATGTATATACTTGTACTAAGAAAATATTTTCATTTTATTTCCTTTCTTCTCTATCATGTGACATAAGATTTATTGACATCACATCAGCATTAAGTATTGTTAACTTTATGTAATAGCATTTGGGTTGGGGATTGGTGCATTTCCAGTTGTACGAAGGATAGTCGTATTATGTTAGGTGTAATTATGACCTTATTATTGTCTTTGTTTGAAGATTATGCATGATCTCAGGAGATGTATATGGGTTCCATTTGAGGAGGGGTGGCTTTATGATGGCTAACATTGGGTGTCAACTTGATTGGATTGAATAATACAAAGTATTGATCCTGGGTGTGTCCGAGTGGGTGTTGCCAAAAGAGATTAACATTTGAGGCAGTGGGCTGGATAGGGCAGAGCCGCCCTTAATCTGGGTGGGCACAATCAAATCAGCTGCCAGGGAATATAAAGCAGGCAGAAAAACATGAAGAGGTGAGACTGGCCTAGCCTCCCAGCCTACAACTTTCTTCTGTGCTGGATGCTTCCTGCCCTTGAACATGGACTCCAAGTTCTTCAGTTTTAAAACTTGGACTGGCCTCCTTGCTCCTCAGCCTGCAAATGGCCTATTGTAGGACATTGTGATCATGTGATTTAATACTTAAAACTCCCCTTTAAATATATATTCCATTAGTTATGTTCCTCTAGAGAATCCTAATACCCCTTCCTCCCTCCCTTCCCTCTCCTCTCCTCTCCTTTCCTTCCTTCCTTCCTTCTTTCCTTCCTTCCTTCCATCCTTCCTTCCTTCCTTCCTTCCTTCCTTCATTCATTCCTTCCTTCTTTCCTTCCCTCCTTCCATTTTCCTTTGTTGAGATAGGGTCCCAGTGTGATGTTCAGTCTGGTCTCTAACTCCTGGGCTCAAGTGATCTGCCCTTCTTGGCCTCCCAAGGTGCTGGGATTATAGGTGTGAGCCAGCATGACTAGCCCACAATCATTTTCTAAGCAACCTCCATCAATTTTTGGTGCCTAATAATGGGATAGCTTCTGGGAAAATTAAATAGGACCATGTGCCTATATCCAAAGAGCATTTAGTAGATGGAGGAGAAATACTATAAGTCAATTATTACAGTGTAATGCATTATATTATTTTAGAGATGGGGGAACAGAGCAAGGACAGTGTGTATCACATACTATGTACTTAATAAATATATATCAAGTAGAATAAATGTGGATTGAAGGACACATAAATGAATAGGTCTAATTTAACTATGGATTGATAGAAGGAACAGGACTCCTTTCTTAAAAAGAGGATGCTTAAGATAAGCTTCAAAGAATGAAAAAATGTCAGAAACAGAAGTCTGGAAGTACACTCAAGGCAGTCAGAACAAATATGACAGATACAGAGAAAGCATAAAATACTGTTATGTATTCAGGTAAATGCTTTGAAATTGATGGAGCAAATAATTCATATTGTGTTTTGACTGAAAACTCAAAACCAGTATTTCTAAAAGTGAACTCATGATTTTTTTCTTAAAATTGTTCATTCTTGTTATTCTTTCTCTTGAAAAATAAAATCAAAAACTAAATGAAATCTGGATATCACCTTCCTCCTCTAATCTCCTACCTCTATTTAGTTAGTCAGCTTTGCTGCAGATTTTACCTTCTTATTAGCTCTTAGTTCTCCCTTCCCTCTTCATTTTTTCCAACAAATTCTTCAGCCAGGTCTCATATCCTTATTCCTTATTTATTTCATTCATTCAATAAATATTTACTGGGTACCTATTAGTTTACCCACATTGCTAACACAGTAGTATTTCAGATCTATAAATTTGACCATGTCTCTCCTCATGTATTTAGAAGAAGCTATCAAGACTAAGCTAAAGAATTCAGTTTACTCTCCAAGCTAAAGAATTCCATTGAAATATTTTAAGCTAAAGAGTAGTATGTTTCTATTTGCATTTTATAAAAACAATGAAATGACCAAAGATGGGGCCCTGGAGAACAACCCACTAAGGTGATATATGGTAGGAGTGGAGCTGGTGACAGATACTGTAAAGGAATGGAACAAAATACTGGAAAAGAATGGAGTAGCCAGAAGAGGATGGAGTTTTTAAAGGAGGAAGTTAATAAAAAGATTTTTATCACATTAACTCCTGCCAAGAGAGGGCAGGCTCTCACCAATATCTGTCACTCTTTCTTCTTTTGGGACAGTGAGTAAGGCGATTGGAGAAGGCAGAATTTCCCACTTAGGGGCTGAAGCTATAGAATGTGAGGAGTGTCAGAAAATATTTCCCTTACTCTTCCCAGCTTTTCATCTCATGACACCTTGGCCTGATACTTAAACCTATGGTAGACAGGAGAGAAAAGCAGCACTTTGTAAGGTCAGTCCTGTATTCTGTGAAGTCACTACCTATCACCATCCTCCACTTACTGTTACTCTCTTTGAATGATGGTAGGCAATTCATATTTTGTTCCTAGAATGATCTGAAATGGGTGAAAAGAAGACTGTGTTTAAAAATTTATTATTCTGAATTTTAAGTTTTTTTCTATTCCATTTCATATTGCAAATTATATTTATTCAAAATTTTGAAGGAATTACATATTCAGTCAAATTATAGTATAAAAATGCTCTAGATAGCACAATGCCAGCAGTGAAAACATGACCCAAATTTGCAATTTCAGAACACCCTCTAATTATCAAATTGCCAAAGAAAAATTAATACCCAGAATAAATTTGCTTCTAAATTAAATTCCTAAAGAATTAAACCTTAAAATTTATCTCTCCATTATGTCTTATGCTGATTTTCAATTGGGTTGGAGTTTTAAGTCAATGGGGGTTCCTTCAGCAGCTGTAACCTGCACTGTCTTATGCTGGGCTCCTTTAAAGAGGCTCAAGAATTGATAGGACACACTGGATCATCACAATACTTCTGGGTCACTCATATGATTGAGAAGCACAAAGTCTATAGGTGCCATAACAGCAGTACTAGCAAAATAACATAACCAAAGTTTAGAACATAATACTATTCAGGCCCTTACCACAGATGTCAGCCAAGGATCATACATTTAGTGGCCTATGGAGACTAGATAGAAATAAGAAGATAGAGATATTTTTAGCTTTAACTTCTCTATGATAGTGGTCAGTTGGCTATCAATAGTTTCCACTCTGTGAGTTCAAGGTTTTTATAGCTGCATAAACAAAAGTCCAGTGAAAAGCAGCAATGTGTACCATATGCTTCTTCAGAATAAACTTCCATTTTTTACATTTTTAAGTCCCTTTTTATTGTTTAATCTTTATGAGTTTAATGTCATTGTCTCTAGCATTTATTTTCCTCTTAACAGGACTTGACTTGTTTCCATTCTGGTTCCTTTAGCAGCATGAAATAAACAGAATGAAGGTGGGCACAAGCAAAGCTCTGTCAGATTTCATCTACCATCAGAAGTCCCAACTTCTATAGATCAGAAGATGTTTGCTCTATCTAGCCCAGTACTTTATATTCCAGGCTGAGATACCTCCCAATAGTGCATGAATGAAAATTCTGCTCCACCTGGTAAGAGTCTTTCCTGGTTCTAGCAACGATCTTACTCATTCTATGTAGGACCAAATCCTAGAAGATATAACAGTGCCTCTCCAGTTCAGGAAAAAACAAACAAAAAACAAACAAGCAAAAAAAACCATTGTATTTGCACTTATGATCAGATTATCGCTTATTCCATTTGAAGGCTTTGAAACGTCCATCATGACTGCCAAGTTGAACCCTTTTTTTCTGGTTAATTCTTACTGTGGTTCTCAGCTCAAGCACACTACTCAAATTTTTTCGTAAAGCTTCATTTGCTCACTATACAATCATATTTAGCTATATAGCCTAAGCCTGTTAACATAAATCCATACTCATGTAGAATTCCAGAAAAAAGATAAGCTTCTACTGACTTCAAGTTTCAAAGAACCAAGAAGTGATCACTTGTTAAAGCTCTTCATTTCAGCTACGTTAGAAAGTTCAATAGATCTGTGTCATATTTTGACCTAAAACTAAGTCTTGGAATTATTCTTATAGTTTTCTAGCTGATGTACCTTGTGTTGAGAATTTAGGATGACAACCGTACTTCTCCCTTAGTTTCAGGGATTCTGAAATGAAAAAATAGGAGTCAGATAAAGATCAAAATATCAGCATCATTTGTTGAAAAAGTAGATTGGAAAATCTTGGCCTATTTTTGAGGCCAAAATGAGCTCCTTCTTATTTTCTCCCTGAATTTTACTACCCTTCCTACTAGCAGGCACAATGGCTGAAAATTATAGATTTCACTTTCTCACACTGCCCTAGTGAAAAGTATTCAGTAAAGCTTGCAAGCAGGCAACTATAAAAATAAAAAAATCAGAAAGGGCATTTCACACAAAAATAGTGACCTTTATTTCATTAGCTCTACTTATTATCAACAAAATGCTTACTAGTATTAGAAAGATTTGGGATCTAATGAATGAAGACATTGGCAGTGTTTTCTGTCCCAATATTTCCGAAAGTATGAATAATATTATTTTCTTACCTGAGCAGGCATATAAGAGGACAGAGAGGATGATTTCCCCTGCAGAAGAGAGGACAATGTTAAATACCACACACAAAGTCAAAGGAAAGATCAAGAAAGACGAGAACAGAAAACTGCTCAGAGAGTCTAGCACAGTAGAGTTTATTGGTAATTTTATAAATAGCAGTTTCTGTGAATCATTGAGAATCAAATGTACTTCAGAATCATGAAGAGGGCTTGCTAAAACACAAATTGCTGGGCTTCAGCTTCTCAGAGTTTTTGATTCACTAGTTCTTCAGAAGTGAAAGTTGAACTTGCATTTCTAACTTTCCGGAGTGTATTAGTTTGTTTTCACACTGCTATAAAAACATACCTGAGACTGGGTAATTTATAAAGAAGGGTGGTTTTATTGACTCACAGTTCTGCATGGCTGAGGAGGCCTCAGGAAACTTACAATCATGACAGAAGGAGAAGAGGCAGATGAGAGATGGAGGCAGGTGAGAGAGTGAGCAAGAGCAGGGAAAACTGCCTTATAAAACCATCAGATCTTGTGAAAACTCACTATCACAAGGATAGCATGGAGGAAAACACCCCCATGATCCAATTACCTTCTGGTTGGTCCCTCCCTCAACATGTGGGGATTATG
The DNA here is from genome assembly GCA_963574635.1 of Cheracebus regulus. Taxonomy (NCBI): domain Eukaryota; kingdom Metazoa; phylum Chordata; class Mammalia; order Primates; family Pitheciidae; genus Cheracebus; species Cheracebus regulus. The sequence continues at coordinate 21,134 of CAUYQU010040362.1, read as the reverse complement.
GGGATTACAAATTGAGATGAGATTTGGGTGGAGACACAGAGCCAAACCATATCACCAGGTAACATTGATGCTGTTGGTCTGGAACCACATTTGGAAAACCATTGCTATAGAGTTTTGAGGGCAAAAACCAACATGCAATTGTGGAGTAAACGGACTATGAGAAAGTAGAAAGGTATCTTGACTATTCTTTCAAGAAACTTGGCTGTGAATAAAAGTATAGAAATAAATAAATGTTGGGACTAGAGGTTATATGGAGTTGATAGACTTCCATTAAGTCATGCAGATATCTTTATTTTCATGACATTTATAGTAATTGAATTGGTTTTGTCAAATGTTTACAACTGAACACTAGTATAACCGATCCTTTGTAGTGATTGTGTGCTGGATGTCTTCTATTTGTCCCAGCAGATTCAACTCTCCATTTTTAACCATGTTCTGCAAGCTCCCTTGTCATCTGGCCTGCTGTTGAGTTTGGCCAATGGGGATCCCTGGCGGAGATCAGAGGGAAGGAGGAGGATGAGGTTGGAGTATTATTTCCCTGGCTTCCTCTTTGCCAGGTTGCCTTGAACTGGCTCTGTTCCATGACAAAAGACCATTGTTCCTCTGAAGGCAGTTATTTCTAAAACACTCTCTTCTTTCAGATTCTGATAACTGTTGTCTCCTTAGTTCCTATTATTTGTGTTCTTTCCATTCCCTAGCCAAACTTTTATTAATTGAATAGTATTTTATCAAACATTCTTTGGATTATTCTATTTCGAGGATACCATTTAAGAAGCTGAATATGAAGGGCACACATGAGATGCATGGGTGTGTTACTGTTGCTATCTTATAGATTTTCTTTTGAGTTACAACCCTTCCTCCACTTTCAGTCCATGTAATTCAGGCAGTAATGATGATCCTTCTCTAGATTCAGGAATGGGCATGTGGTATATTGTAGATTTCCTGCACAGTTCAGCTCAGAGAAGGGCATTTGATATAATTTTATGCAGTGAAATTCAACACCTAGACTAGATATATATGAAAGAGGTTCTTTCCTCTGTGATTGCTAAGCTGGTACTTTGTAAGCATGGATCTTCCCATGTCCTTTATCATCGCTTATGAGATCCTGTGCAGAAATGAAGGCCTACAGAAGAAAACAGAAATGACAAATGAAGATACACAGATTTCTAATGGTCTTTCAAAAACATAGATTTAGCTGAAAGTGGCTACTTCTAAGTGTTAATATTTATTTTCATGTAATTTGTAATAGAAATTGTTTTACTAATTTATTTCTATTTTCTCCCTTGTTCTCTGTGTGTGTTCCAATTTCTACCTTTTGCCTATCTATACAGCGCTGTTTTGAACTTTCCCAAAATCTTCAGCTTCTTCTTAAATCTACCTTTCTAGACTCTAAAAGTATATTTGTACATATATGGTCCCTCTTGAGCAACTTTATAAAAACTGTATCAGAAATAAATTCCACCCTGAGGAAAAAACTGATTTAAAAAGACTTTGGTGATGGAGTAAAAAATACTGTATTTACAACCTTACCAATATACTGAGGCTTTCAGATAGAAAAACTTAACTGTTGTCATTTTATATCTATGGACCCTAAACCATAAAACTACATGAAATTTTTACAGAATTACTTCAAAACTATCATTTGTTTATACTTTGCACTACAGCTGTGTTGGTTAAACTACCATATCTTGAACTAACAAGATAATAAGCTAAATCAGACTATAAGACATTTGAGCTAAAGAAATCTAAAAATGCAGGAAGCAAAGTAAGAATATTACCTTGAGGATAACAGATAAAAATTAAGTGTTAAAATAGGCATAGGACTTTGATGCCTTCTGGATTTTGAAGCTAATCAGCGTCATTCACTAAGTGCCAGAGAAATTGAAATATATATCCCAAGCTCTAGAATTTGATAACACCTTTAAATGTACTTTTCAACTCACTAAAAATGTATTTTAAAAATATGTAAACCACTGCTATTTGGAATGAAAGAATAATTCATTCATTTAAAGTGGCTTAAAAAAAAAGGCCTTAGCTCATGCTTATCAAATCTGACAAATATTAAGAAAAATTGTTAATGAATAGATTTTTTTTTAAAAAAGGAACAAAGGATGAGAAAACAACAATTTAGTCCTGTACATTTTAAATATGTTTTAGCATTTCAAGACATATTTTTTTTAAATACCAGTTATTTACACTGCCAAATAAATGGAAAGTCATTAGTAGCTTCTTGTCAAAGTGTGTGTTCCGTAATTAACAATTCCATTCGCAGATATTTATTAGCAATTGTTTCACAAGCTTTCACCCTTTTGTGTTCTACACCACCCACATCGTGGGGTTTCTCAAGGAGCTGACAATGGCTACAGAAGTATTCCTCTACCCTCCCTTTCACCTTGTACCAAGCAGCTGATTTCAGCAACTGCTTGTGATCCCTGGCAGAGGTTAATCCATTCATGCTTTGTGACAGCTGGTTCCAGTGGCAAGTGTTTCCTTGGGCTGCTGGATAAAGAACAGGCTCCAGAGTTCTTCTAGATTTTCAACAGCTGTATAGGAGTGCAGAGGTCTGCTGGTTCCTGGTTTTTAAGTCTACCATTCAGGAAACTCCGTCAGAGCTGCAATTCAGTTCTTACCCATAGCATTGTCACCTGTTCTGACAATGGACAGTTGTCAGGAAACTCAGTCAGCAAGTTCATAGAGAAAATGTGCTTGGTTTAACACTGTCCCTTTGAAAAATGATGAGTTTGTTACTGAGATTTCTGTGTAATTCAAAATGATGGGGAAGAATTATGTACAAAATCTACCTCCTTACTCTAATGGTCCACATCCTTGGCTGTTCATTTGAATCACTGAGAGCATGAGAAAATATGGATGCCCAAACCCCATTCTCAGAGATTCTTACTTTATGACCTGAGATATCCAGACCTAGGCAACAGGATAGTCAGAAGCTTCCCAAGTGATTATCATGGCCAGCCAAAGTTGAGAACCATTGCATTAGTGCAACTTGCTCTCTGGAATTGTTTTCAGAACTACCCTCCTGTCCTCTCAATCAAATCCAGAGCACCAGTTCTTTGTCTCACCTGAACTTTAGTTTTATACCTGTTTGGTTCATACCCACACACTATTTTAAAATTGTAACCTGACATTTCTACAATGTTATGCTTTTCTCTGCCCATTAATACTTCAATTTCTAACCATGCTATGAAGACTTCTTTTTTTTTGACAGCTGTTTGCAAGCTAATAATTTCTAAAATCAACAAATCAAAAGATTTATACTATAATTCAGTCTTTCTTCCTCTTGTTCTTTCTCTTGATCTTTTTCCTATATTATTTTCCTGCCCATTGTGGCTTGCCCTCTTTTAGGTGGAAGCCTTCAAGGAGATGAGGAACTGAAACACTGGCTTAGATATTATATTCATTTTAAGCTAATCTACTCTGGTATGTAGTAATTCTCAGAAAAAAATGGAAAGGCTTAAGTAATTAAACATGCCCTTCACTACAAGTACAGCAGGGAGAATGATCCCTGAGGATGCCTCATGCTCACCTGTAATTTAGAAAACTTAAGCAATGAAAGAAAATGGCTGTGATCTTAAAGAAAATAGAATTTTAATAAACAAATACAGCTACTAATTAGGAGTTGATAAAAAGTAATTAGTGAACAATGTTCTCTTCTTTACTTTTCAGTGCTCTCCTTGGACCCTGGAAATAAAGCTATAAGTAAATGAAACCAGAATGATTTTATTCCAATGCCAGTTTGACCTCTCATGTTTCTTTGCTTAATCATCAACAGTGGCTAGTATTCCCTGAAAATGAGTCTTGGAAGATTTAATAGACATTATCTCTGTATTGCCAAAGTGACATGTAGTTTACTCTAGGATGCTGAGAGCAAATGCCTGTTGTCATCTTCACCCAACAAAAAGGGGAAAACATATGATAATACGTACTTTTAGTGTTGAAATTATTTAGATCATATTTCTACAAGTTTTTGTCTCAATATCATTTAACTCCTTCATTGTGCTTCTGTAGGTAGAGCCACAGATCCTCCAAAATAAGCATTAATTATATACTAGGCAAGCTTCACAAGAATGTCCCATATAATTTAAATAAAATCCTCATGAAGTAGGGTGATTAAACATATCTTGCACATAAAGAAACTAAGGCTCAGAGATATTAAATAATTTGTGTACTGTCACTCAAAGGAAAATGACCAAGTAGACATTCAAAGCTAGACCAACCTGAACCCAGGTCATGGGAGATTTTCTGATTCAAGAATAAATTCTTGGATTCCTCATCTGAGATGGTACACCAAAGTGCTACACCTTTGTGCTTGAAGGGTTGTACTTTGGAAAGAAGACAAATGAGGATATGAATCCTGAGTTCACCAAATAGTAGCTGTTATAAATCTGAGCTTTTTCATCTAAATGATGATACTCTTATTACCTGTTGTATGGTAGAATTCAACCCCTTGTGAGGATTCAAAGGCATCATAAAGAAAACACTCAGTTTGGCCTAGCAAGGAGTAAATATTCAAAAATGATAATAGTGTTATTATTTTTAATATTATTTTAGCATTTAATATGTAGAATAAATTAACCATATTTTTGATATTTAAATTGTTTGATAGTCTTACTTTGGGGCTTTAACTACTTATTCATTATGCAACATATATTAATTTAGCACCTACGATGGGTCAGGCACTGTTCTTAGAGCTGAGACACAGTAGTGAACATACCAGATAGAAATATCTGTTCTCATGAATCTCACATTTGTGCAATAATTGTCTTGCCTTTCTATTAGCAAAAAGATTCAAATCACCATTAGAGAATTAGCTATTTAAAACAAAGTCAAGCTGATCTTTTTCATTCTATTTGATATCAAGTATTTCAAAGAGATTTCTTAATTTTAGCCATAAAGTATGAATTTCAGGCATGAAAAGATTAAGTGTTGCTAACAGCTATCCCAAATTACCCCATTTAAATTTCTTTGGATTAGAAGAAGTACTAAAAATCAATTAGTACCATATAATGTGGCCTGCATAACTATTTTATTCATTCTCTGTATTTTTTACCTGAAACGATCATGCTTTAAAATATGAAGTCAATTGATTAAGCATGGTACATGTACCTTAATATTAACAGCACATTGAAATACACCTAGGAGTTCAGCCAGGAGCAAGACAAAATGAAGGTTCTTGAAAGCCGACTGCAGTAGTTGACAGAACTCAGATGAAGGTGACATACCAATTGTTTATTTTTCCATGATCAGAGCTGCAAAAGGCAGAAGGATGTCAGATTTTAGATTAAAGTAAGGGACTGAAACGCTGAGGATTAACACCTTCACATTTTTCTTGTTCTTTTTTTTTTTTTTGCTTTCTATTTATGTTTCTGTCTTTCTCTTTCTCCTGATGCTGCAGGACAGGGTGAGTGAAAAAATCTCAACTAGTCTAAAGAATACTGAGGATCCTGTAAAGAAGTTTGGGGAGAAATCCAGGCAGGTAGAATAAGATAACATTGTTCTGTATAGGCTGAAATTATTCAGTTTTTAAAAAACTCTGAAAATTATTTCAAAATGTAAACTTGCTATAACCATTTAAACAGTCCCTCAAACTGCCTCATCTTTTATGACTCCGTTCCATTGAAATCTTCTCTCCAACTTGTACACCACATTTTCTGGGTTCCCTTTTCTTAGCCTATAATTGGTAAGCATAACCATTTTCTATGGCTGCTAATATGTTGCTGACTGATCAGTTTTTTTAAATCAATTACTAATATAAAAGAATAATCAAAGTTCGTGGGTATACCTTAAAGGACGATAAAGGCAAAGAGAACAACTCTTGTATTAATTAATATTTTTTGCTTGAAAATGCACATGTAGTATAATTTTTATTTGCAATGACTGCAAGTATGCTATTAATCAATGGTTGTATTGATTGTCTAGATATCTTCCATCAATTTGCATCTGCAAATCATCTCTCCCTCTTTCCCCTCATCTGCCATTTGGGACTCTTCTGTATGGACTACTTGCTTTCTGGCTTCTATGTGGGGTTGGCCAATGGGGAGCCTCAAGAGGCGATGGATAAGGTTAAGATGTTGATTATCCTGGCTCTTTCCTTACTCTTTCCTTATGGGGTTGCCTCAGGCTAGCCTTATCAAGGCTTCAGGGGAGGGCGTCTCAGCATAAGTTCTTCTGTAGTGTTTTGGTAACTACTCTCTTCCCTTACTTCTTGAGGCCTAGGGATAATGGAGAACCCTGCTGTTGAGTTTCCTCTACCATGCTTAACCTCTTTAAACAGACCCTGTAGTTTCAGATTCATTCATTCCCTCCCCATTCTTGCCCTCTCTTGCCTTCCTCATTTTATTCCTTTATAGGACATCTCCAGCTTTATTTCAGCATCCACCTTCCCCATTCCCCCATGAAAGGTGATGTGCACTGTAGCCTTGCATCATGTATCAGGATTAGTCTAGGAAATCATTTTAATCCTAATCTTTCCAATGATTGCTTTATATATGTTCATGTGATCTAGTTCTGGCCCTGGAGGCCTGAAGAAAAGACTGCCATCAGAGAGTTTTTGGTGGGCTTTTTCTTCCCCTCAGAACAAAGACTTGCTAGAAGAAAAATCTTCCCACTTCTAGGCTAGATGCTTTTGTGTTTGTATGTGATTCCTGGAGCTGCAACTATCTTGCAACCATGAGGAAGACACCTCTGCCACACTGTGCATGGCTGAGCAGGAAAGTGGAGAATGTCCAGGTCCATACTGATGTCTTTGTGCCTCTGCACAGTTAGACTCAGAACCACCTATATTGTTATGTGCAATTGTGTGCCAGTTATTAACTGAATGACTTAACAGTGAGTTTTCTGTCATTTTACAGCTCAAGGTACCCTGAAAAATTATTTTTTTGAAGAAAGTGATTTAGAATAAATGTTTGACTTGACAAATATCACTTCAAGTTACTCTTAAAAATTGAAGAAAGAGTAGGAAGAAAATCAGTGATTATAATTGGTTTCTTAATTGTAAATATACTCCTATGGCACAGACATAGGTAAGAAAAAAAATCGAATTCTAATATCTTGGAAAATTATTTTAGACTAATAAGTGAACCTTTAATATGAAGAAATTTCAGTACTTATACAGTAACAGTAGAAATTATCCAGGAGTATTGCTGTCAAAGAAAATCAAAGCTCATCTAGTGTCTTAGTCCATTTGTACTACTATAACAAAGCACTATAAACTGGATGACTTATAAACAGACATTGACTTCTCACACTTCTGGTCATTGGAAGTCCAAGATCACGAAGCCAGTATGGTTGAGCTCTGGGAAGGACTCTCTTTTAGGCTGCAGATGGCTGACTTCTTATTGTCTTCTCACATAGCAGAAGGAAAGGAAATGGGCTAGCTCTCTGACATCTTCCTATAGGAGCAGTAATCCCAACTATGAGGGTCCTACTCTTAAGACCTAATTACCTCCCAAAGGCCTCACCTCCTAATACCATCACATTAGGGTTAACATATCAACTATGAATTTTGGGGGCCACAAAATATATTTTTGTGGCCCCAGAAAAATATAAGAGTGGGGCCCCAAATATTCAGTCCATTGCATTTGGTCTTAAAATGTTTAATCACATATATCATTGATTTTAAAAGTAAGAATTGAGATATTTTACGTATAATTATTTCCGTAGAATGAAAAATGATTATGAGTTGCTCCTAACTGATAGACTTATAACCTTGGTTATGAAAACAATAATACTCTTACCCTCTGGACTACGCATGTTCTCTTTTATCTTTTCTAGAAGCCCTCTCACATTCTCTTGACCCATCAGTTCCATCAGTCTTTCATGATTATCCTCAGGTCCTGCATGCCCCAAGAAACTTTTCCTGGTCCCTCAAGGGACCTTTCTTATAAGATATAGCATGAATTCACTACTTTTTATAGTTAAGGGCATTTAGACTAAGGGACCTAGAGGAATGTTCAACTTTCTTACTTAATGATGAAACCCAACATTTTTAAACTGGCCTAAATATCTTTCTAAGATCTGGCACTACCAAGTTTACTAGCCTCAGCCTGTCTCACAGTGAGTAGTCTGGCCATTCAAGCATTCTTACAGTTCTTCAGACACCCTTCAGCTTTCACCCTGCTCTTCCCATAGCTGAAGTGCTCTTCCTGGCATGCTTCCCTTCATCTTAATAAATCCACCCTTGAGAAGTGTCAGTTTTCCCATTCTTTGCTCTTCTAGTATCATGTGCTTTTTCTGGGAATACTTGCCACAGTTGTTATTTTGTGCATGTGATTATATTCAAAATGTCATCTTTGTTCCTTTGAGAATCTCCTTCTTTTGGTATATTTGGGAAAAGGAGTTTTAACTCCAGGCCATTTTGAATTTGTCTGTATGGCACTGACTTCACCACATCAAGGGCTCTTTTATACTCTCAGCAATGCCTGGGATGCTATTTGTTTTATCTCCTCTTTGGGACTCTGGGGCCACTGTCTTTTTCAGTTCTTGCTGCTAGCCTCAATAGGAGGTGATGTGAGCGAGGTCACAGTTCCCTTTATCAAGCTTTAAATTAATTACCCACAATCTTACTAACAAAAGGCTGTCCACATGTAATACAATTTATTGAGGAGTTAGGGATTAACAGAGGATATTACAGTATAGGGGAAAAATATCTTGAAACTAGATATGAAATATCATTATTATAAGAGTTCAAAGGAAGTAATTTCACATAGGGGTCCTCCTTGGAAGCAACTTTAATTCTTAATCCTTTTTCCCGATCTCAGGTCTGCTCTACTTCATACCTTGGAGAGCAAGATCTTCTCTTCAGACTAGCCTGGGACATATTTTGATCCATTTACTTAACTACTTACTCAGAACTGCTGACCTGGGTTCATAATTCTTGCCTCTCTGTCTACAAGGTTTATCTAAAGGATGAAATCAACCACAGTAAAGCATTTCTTAAAATCTGAATTCTGTCTAACATAAGACTATGGTGATAGTCTATAAAATCATTTAAAGAGTTTTTCATTTTAAGATAGCTAACCTTAGTAGACTTTCTACTCCTGTAAAATGAAGATATGTTTTCCTTTTCTCTTAAATCTCTTGGTAGGAACTGTTGGAACATTTACACGCATGCACATACCTTTTAGAGAAAACAGTAATTTTCATAAACTGTACACCTTATATTAAGGAATAAAAACTGTTCTCTAAATCTAACTTAATCTGTACAGTCTACCATCTCCTCAATGGAGATGAAAGTTCATGGAGCTAGAAGACTCTTTTCCCTTGCTTACTCTCCTGCTTTTATTAATATATCACAATTAGAAGCCTATCAATGTGAAACAAGGCCCATTATCATGCCTTTCCAAACAACAAAGCTATCTACTCTTCAAGAAAAGCAAACAAACATACAAGCTTTGCAATGACAGTTTTTCCTGTAGCTTGTGTGAACGTAAATTCCTGAAAAGGGTGCTCTTTCCCATAGGCCTCTGTAATCCAGGTATTTATCTTTCCCCCTATCTAGAACATACCCTAATCAAGAGTCTGGGAGGGAGATGGTTATTTTATTTGCACATAGGATAAAACTACTTAATTTATGTCTCCTGTGCAAAAATTTAAGCTCCTAAAGCCATAAATGGTATCTGTCTTATTCGTGACTTAGCCCTTGTGGCCAGCACAGTAGCATGCATAAAGTACACCCTCAATAAGTACATATGACATGAAGAAATGGCGGAGTAAAGAAGATTGGACCTAGCAGGGATATTAGAGATCCTTGTAAAATGGGGATACAAAGACACAAAGAGGTTAAGCAACTTGATTCACATCGCACAGTAGTGAGTGGAAATATTCAAAGAGAAATATAGGTTTCATAGCCAACACTTATCTCACCATACTTTGACCAGAATGTTATCTAATTCACTGTCCCAGCAATGGTACATGGCAGTACTCTACCCCCAACAAGAGGCTTAGGAAGCCTACTCTGAGACCTATCCTTGGGAGAGTAAAGGGACATGTCAGTTTCACAGCACCTGAAAGACAGGTACCAAGTGAGTCTGCCCCAGCATCCATCCACCATGTGTTTATTGAACGTGCATGTATTAACTACAAACATGCACCAGATGGTCATTTGAGGTAGGTTACTGAGGCACCTGTGACCTTGTACACACCCAAACTGCATTCAGATATAAGAAGAACACAGGCAGCCAATTATCACCAGGTTGGGAGAGAGAAAGCCAGGTTCTCAAGAAACAAGACTAGAATCTAGGTCAGATTAGAGTGTGGGGAGGAGTCCTAGGAAGGAGAAACTTCAAGTACAAAGATGCTAAAAGAGAAGATGCTTGACAACACCAAGGAACAGCAAGGAGCCAGCATAGATCAGGGGAGTGAACAAGTGGAATTAGCTTAGAGGTAGGCAAGGCTTATCTGCTCCTCTCCCAGGGCTTTGTAGACCAGGGCAAAGTGATTCCATGGGCAATGGAGGCCTTTGAAGGGCCACAAATAAAAGCCATGATCTGATTTACATTTTAAAACTGTTCTGACCACTGTTTGAAGAAGGGGAGGACACCAGGAGAAAGAGCAGAAGCAAGAGGACCACTGCAAGGTGATTGCAATGGACAAGGTCAGTCCTGACAGTGGGCTTGGGCTAGGGAGGTCACCATCTCCATTCGTGTCACCTGTCTGGAACTGATTAGAAATAATTACTTTCTGCTCTGTGTTCCCATGTCCTTTTTGACATCCAGCCTTTTGGTTCTATGTCTGTATGTCTTACATCACCTACAAGATCATAGGTTCCCTGTTGACTTCTGCATCCTATGTAGAGTTCAGTGTAGTGCCTTGTTCAGAGCAGCAGTTGGTCAAATTTTATTTAACTATGAAGTAGCTATTTCAATAGAGATCCTTATGTGACAAATGAGTTTCATGGTCAATTCATGTGAACTGACTACACTTTTCAGTTTTTGCTTGAACTTTATTTAAATGTTTAAATGTAAATTTAATTTTAAAAGAGAACTGTGGCACTTAGTGTTTTGTCTTATATTATAGCTATATGTGTGCTTAGCTTATTTCCCCTACTAGATCATGAGCTACTTGAAGGCAAATTGCTGTATTTTGTTCATCATTTTATACCTCAGTACACAGTGAGTATTCAATACATATGTATTGAGTAGGTTAGATCTAAGAAAATATTTTTTCAATGTGTGCTGGTTGCAGCTAGGAATGATTTGCTGCTCTCTTAATGACTGGAACATAATCACATCCATGGAACCACAACATCTATCTGGTTACCTAATAAACCTCTCAGTTATTCTCATGGCTGTTACTAAAGAAGGGACATCGGCAGTGAGCATTGAAAACTTAAAGAAGTTCTGTTACTGGAAGTTGTTTTTTGCTTGCTTTTTTCATCCCTGCATGTCCACAGCTTACTTTCTTTTAGCTTTGATTTTTCCTAATGTGTCTGCTTGTTCCGTGTCAGTAATGATAAATGAAAAGTAACAATAGCGTGTTTTATTTGTGATCTTATTCACTGAATTAAGGTTCAGTAGATAAATAGAAAGACTATGGGTAGCAGGGGACAGGAGGGAAATAAACAGCTACTTGTAGGCAAAAGCTGGGCTAGAACAAAAGATCCAAAGTCCTCACTGATGTGAAAGTCAACAGAAAAAGGACAGAACCCAGAAGGAACAAATCTAAGAAAGGGCTTATCTTCTCTTTGGTCCTCCACCTATTTTCACCCAGTTAACCTGATAGGGAGTCAAAGAGATGAGGAAGGCATTGAATGCAGAGCTTATAGCTTGTAGTGAAGGCCAAGAATGAAGTACTCAAACAGTTCCAGCTGAGCTGGGCTAGAGGGTATCTCTAGAGAGGTACCAAGAGAGTCTGCCCCAGCATCCATCCACCATGTATTTATTGAAAGTGCGTGTATTAACTACAAACATGCACCATATGGTCATTTGAGGTAGGTTACTGAGGCACCTGTGACCTTGTACACACCCAAACTGCATTCTCAGAAGGCTGTTCCTTATCACACCACATACTCTACTCCCTGTCCTGTTTTCAGGGTCAAGGAGCTTCATTCCCATGTACAAATAACATACACAGTGCCTCAGTATTTTTCCATATCCCGACCTCAAATGCCACGTACATAAGCTTGAACATGTTGCCTTGCGCCTCCCACATTTCCCCCTTCTTTAATTCTTAAAGCATGCCAGTCATCCAATGCAAAGTAAGCTTCCATTGTTCTTCCTTGGTGGTAGATGCATCTGGTGGCAGCACAGAGCCACCTGAAGATGCCTAGCAAACAAATACAAAAAAGAGTACGTATAGCGGCCATCACCAAATGTGTATGTTTATCCTAGACAACCAAGTATTCAGGTATAACCATTGAAAGTCTTCTTGTAATTGCTGAAGGGTACTTGTTTGTAATTGCTGTGACCATTCTTCAAGTTGTTTCTTTAATTCACACTTAAGTGGAAATTTGAGAAGAAAATGGTCATGATAAGCCCCTTGCAGATGTGCTTTTCTAAATAACTGCAAGGTGGAATTTCCTTCCCAGCTCTGGGTTAAATTTTCAGGCAGCCACAATTCTGCATGCCATTTTGAAATCATGACATAGGTTATATTTAATGGTGTAACATTTCGATGAGACAAGCATGTAGCATACCAACTACTAAAAGACTTCAGTATTACAAAAGGATTGATTCTGCTCTATGTTAGGAACACCTTGCCCAAACAAAAGTATATAGGGTGCGTAGAACAAATCAAGACTGTATCAGTAACATTATTCTGCCAAGAGAGGATATAGTTGCCACCACTAGTAATGTACTCACCATGTGTAAGAACACTTTCAAAAATGGAAGACCTAGTCTCCAAATGTGGGTATGAGCAGGACTGAAACTTGTTTCCCTTTTAGTTGTAATATTGGTCCTGAAAGCCCATACTCTGACCAGGTGATAGAACTATTGGAGGGATTCCTAAATCCAGTAGTCTGATTTTATAGACATAAGATAACCATGGGGACCCCAATCAAGTAATGTAAATGTGTCCTTATCAAACAGAGGCCCTCTGGACAGCCTCAACCTTATATCTCCAGTCCCTACTCAGATGGCATATGGGAAGATCAGGCACTTGTGTAGCTTCATTAGAGACCTCAGTAAGATTAGTAGTAACAGCAGAAGTAAAGGTCAAATTTGCAAGCTTAGCATCCCTTTTGGGCTGATAATAAAGATAGTCCTGAGGAATGAGAGTAACATACTTATCATGTGCTATTGTGTAAAAACAAAGAGAAGGATTACTAGATGATAAGGCAAGGAGTCATTAAGTTTAATCCATCTCAAATTTTCAATTAAGAAGTAAGACAGGGGCATTTATTGACTCTTGTCCAAGAAGTATCATTAGATGACAAGGGCAGGTCAGCATCTTACCATGTAGTAACATTAAAAACGGGGATTTTAGAACATGACTCCAATAAACGTGTTCTTGAACTGATCCCACTTGGCAAAGGACAAGAATTACCAGCCACCCTAACATCCATGTTTGTCTTACTTTCTCAGAAGTTTCCCCAGTTACTACTAGATACATAAGCAACCGGTTGTCTGCAGCTGCAGGGGCTTCCACGGCAGCAAGCTGAATAGTTGCTTGTCGATCTGTTTTCTTCGCTGTCCTCAGGTAATATCAGGTGCCTTTCGAGTCATCACTGTCATTCCTAGTCGATTCTCCAACAACAGGTCCTTCATCATCAGGAGGGGTTGTTTGGTGGTCTCCTGTTCTCAAGGAGAGAGTCCCATATTCCCCCTTTTTGCTTATTAAGATATATTTTAAGAGTTTGATGAGCTCATTTAACAGTGGCCTAACTGGTTGAGTTAGGAATGTTAGTTTTAAGCTGTATGTGCCAAAGTTGTAATGCATATGCAATTCAAGCACTGAGATAGTAAGGTTCATTATAGGTTTTTATAGTTTGTGGAAGGCCTAAAGTTACAATAGATTCAAACAAATGAGCAATTGCACCTTTAGTTTTTTTTCCACTCTGGAGAGTAGCATGTATCAGACCTGTGTAAGTGTCCACAGTAACATGGATAAATTTAAAACAGCCAAAGGGTGGATACTGAATAACATCAGTTTGTCACATAGTATTAGGCACCAAACCTCACGGGTTGGCACCAAGCTCTAAGAAAAAAGGAGAGAGAGAATTCCATTTGCAATCAGGACAAGTTTTAATAATTATGTGAGCTTGAGCAAGTGTCAAATAAAATTATTGTTTAAGACTGCAAGGGTTTTGATGAAAAAAAGGCATGATCAGCTTGACCTCGCAAAAAAGCAGAATAACTTTGCAAACCACATTTGTGGTTGTACCAGAGCATCAGCTCAGTGTTCCCTTTTTACAAGGGACCAGGTAGCCCAGAATGAGAGCAAATATCTGTGATGTAAAGAAGGTGATGATGGTCACAGAGGTGCTCTTGCACTGTGAGAAACAAAGCTTGTAAAGATTTATTAGTAATGCTTTTCACATGTGCAAGGTTTAAATGAGTAATACTATGTACCACATAAGCAGAATCACTGACTATATTTATATTTTGGTTAGAAAAAGTTTGTAAGGCCAATATTAGGGCACCTAACTCCACCTGTTGCATAGTTTTAAAATATTTCTGGATGTTGTGTTGCTAATTTTGCATGCCATTATGCTACATTATAGCTGTTTTTTTTTCCAGTTTTTCTTGAACAATCTGTAAAGACAGTAGTGGCGTGAAGCAAGGCTTAGAGAAAACAATAGATACACATTTAACAGGCACAGTTTGTAAAAAGTTCAGGTGCTTAGAGGCTGGCAAATGGAAGCTGATAGTACCAATAAAGCCAGCCATTGCTACTTGCCAATCAAGATCACAAGCTAGGAGAGTATGAAAGTGTTCCTTGCTTAATGGTAGGAAAGGAGTATCAGGGTTAGATGTCGATAATTGGATGCAATGTCTGCGCCCCTTTATGAGAGGAGAAGTTATTAAATCTGTGATCTTTTGTATATGTTTACAGTGATTATGAGACAAGCAAATAGCAATGAAATACAGAAATGGCAAAGGATAAAGCCTACCTGTTAAACCAAGGCATGGAAGGGATGGATATTTGAAGTGCTTTTTCTGGCCTTAGAAAGTCATTAGAATGTGACTGCAAGTCACCAGGATAATAAACCTGCATTGAGTTAGCTTAAGTATGCAAAAAAAAAAAAAAATTAAAGTCTTTAGGTGCTGGTCATTTTCTTGCATATGCCTTTAGCTGGAATGTCTTAGAAGTGAGCTTGGGAAAGCAGGGGTATGGCCGGTTTCTTCCCATCTGCTCTGGGCTCCTTAGGCAGCCTGGCTTTCTAACAGCCTGCCACCTGTTGCTGCTCCTACCCTCAGAGGAAGGAAGGAAGACTACAAGTAGCAGCAATAGGCCAGAGAATAAGTAGGTGGTAAAGTGTGTGTATAAACGTGAAGGCGGGAGGCAAGAGGGTAACAGGCTGGGAGAAGACCACTCCCCTTATCTTCCAGGCCACCTATGCTTGGAGCCAACCCTGTTAGCCAGGGTACTGAAAACATACTAGGCTTTTTATTAATTTTACCACACCCAAGCAGAGAGGCTCAGGGTAGGAGCAGACATGCAGCATAGGGTCTGCTTTGAAGTTTTCCAGCCAGTGTTTTTAAACATTTTCTTAAAAAATGAAACAAACATTCCTTACTGCTAAATCTATCCTCTTAAGATGACAGCAGCTGGCAAAGCTCACCTACCCCAGCCTAGTTAACATTTAACATACGGCTATGGAAGATCACCCCTTATTAGTGGACTTCTCCCCCAGAGCTCTGTACTCTAGGCTGCTCCACACCCCTCTGCCCACCTTAGGCTAGTAATGTTGGGGTGCTGTTTCCTTGCCCTTTCCCCAGGGGGCCCGGGAAGACTAGGAATTGCTTGTCAACTGAGACATGTGAGGGGTAGCAGGGAAAGGCAGAAGTAGGTAAAGCAGAAATACAGCAAGCAGCAGGCCACCTTCTGGGCACAATTACTAAGGCACATGATCATGGTGAGGAGGGTTCTTAGGACCGGACTGGAGATGCCTGCAGCCACCCAGGGACTGTCTATGCGTCTTGGCCTCTCCTCTGTCACTGCAAACCCAGAAAGGGGCAACTTGCCTAGACTGCCAGTGACTAAACGGGCACTCCATGGCATGTTAGCAACTCTCCTGCCCCAGGTCTCTGTGGGCAGCAAGAAAGCCAGAGCTTTCTGGAATAAAACCTAGGAGGCAGCATGCAACTTTCCTTTATACTTCAGGGAAACAGAAAAAAGACAAGGCCAAGAAGGCCAATGCTGGAATTAGGAAGTGAGAACTTGCATATTAGGAAGACAGTCATAATCAGCCACCTTCCGTCCCTCCTGGAGGCACTCCTCCAGCAGGGAAGTTTGTCAAGGAGGCATGGCCACCCAATCATAGGTGTTCACTGACGGGTGGGCTTATACAAGAACTGTCCCTTGGATGGCCTCCAGTTTCCTCAAGGGGGATGGGAGGTGCTGTTTCCTGAACGGGGCCAACAGATGCAGGTTCCTTTAAGGGTGGAGGAAGGGAGGGCAATGGCTTTTCTACAAGGGGAGAAAAAGACTCCAGTCCATCTGTATCCTCACTAGAAAAAAATCTCTTATTCCTTCCCCATATAAGGGAATGAAGTGGGGAAAGAAATCTCTCCCTATTGTTCTGCTTTCTGTTTTTCATTCTCCTTTAAATCTCCTGAATTTCTTTCAAGTAAAGAAGATGGGTGGTTTGACTCATGGCAATCTGGCAGATAAAGAGGATACAACACAGAGCATACCAGTGACCGGGTGGTCAAAATATTAAACATTAATAAAATGACCTTGCTCATATCCTCTTTTCAGGCAGTGACTTACCCTCTCCCATAACTCTAATTCTAAGATTCCTTGATCGGGAAACCAAAGGCATTTTTGCCAAATTAAGAGCATAATCTTGTGTAGAGCTCCAGGATCTACAGTGCACTGGACAGCCTTAAGTACCTGTTGTACTGTTTTAAAAAATACTTTCTGCTCTTTGGTCATTTCTTGACCCATGATTACTAGCCCCTGATATTTATGCATGGGTCCTGTCCTTCTGATGGGAGTCAGGATTGTCCCTTACTGGGATTCCCTGAAAATTGATGAGCTCTCCTCCTTCACCCATAAATTCAAGGTGATCATGTGGGGAGCACCAGTTTCAGAGCTTATAGCTTGCAGTGAATGCCAAGAATGAACTATTCAGACAGTTCCAGCTGAGCGGATGAAAAAAAGGCATGATCAGCTTGAGCTTGCAAAAAAGCAGAATTTTGCATACCACATTTGTAGTTGTACCAGAGCATTAGCTCAAGTGTTCCCTTTTCACAAGGGTACACTAGAGGGTAGCTCTTCCAAGAGAGTCTGCCCCAGCATCCATCCACCAAGTATTTATTGAAAGGTCTTGTATTAGCTACAAACATCCACTAGATGGTCATTTGAGGTGGGTTATTGAGGTACCTGTGACCTTGCACACACTCAAACTGCATTCTCAGGAGGCTGTTTTCAGTGCTCCTTGTCACACCACACACTCCACTCCCTATCCTGTTTTCAGGGTCAAGGAGCTTAATTCTCATGCACAAATAACATACACAGGGCATCAGTATTTTTCCATACCCCGATCTCAGATGCCATGTACATAAGCTTGAATATGTTGCTGTGCACCCCCCACATTGAACAGTTGATAGAATAAAACTGATAACTAACACTGGCTGAGTGTGTATTGAGGTCCAGGGATTAGTCTCTGACTTTTCTTTCTTTGTTTTTTTTTCTTTTTTTTTTGAGAGGGAGTATCACTCTTGTTGCCCAGGCTGCAGTGCAAAGGTGAGATCTCAGCTCACTGCAACTGCTTCCCAGGTTTTAGCGATTCTCCTGCCTCAGCCTCCCTAGTAGCTGGGATTATAGGCACCTGCCACCATGCCTGGCTAATTTTTGTATTATTAGTAGAGATGGGGTTTCATCATGTTGGCCAGGCTGGTCTCAAATTCCTGACCTCAGGTGATCCGACTGCCTTGGCTTCCCAAAGTGCTGGACTTACAGGCTTGAGATATTGCACCTGGCCGATGCACTTTTAATACATGAAGTCATTTAATCCTCACAACAAGTTTATGAAAGAGGTGCTAGTATGTTTATTTTACAGATGAAGAAGCTGAGGAATAGAGGTAACTTACTAAGGGAACTTTCCCAAAGTCAAGAGAAATTGAGAGGACTTTCAAGACAGGTGGTCCAGAGCTATTTATATCCATGTAGAGACAGAAAAATCAATTATAGATTCCAGAAGAGTACCTGAAGATTTAGTTCCTCCTCCTGGACCTCTTCCTTGAACAAAGTCAGTTACTAAACACTGACAGCATGCTGTAGTTTAAGTAGGAAAAGAAAATGGTTCTGGTTGCAGTATTTCTATTTGACTTCATAAATTATACAGCTCTTTTCGAGGCAGCCTGTTTAAACATGTTGACTTACCCTTCTTGTAAAATGTTTATAGATATGATTTGCTATAGGGAACTATTTTAAAGACTCCAGGCACTGTTGGGAACTATTAAAACAGCTAACTATAAACTAGTTACTAGGGATATGCAAATTAGAGACTTTGAGGGTCAGGAAATACCACCAGAAACTAGAGGGAAGATAAGACATAAGAAAGCGAGAAGAAAAATTCAAATATTTGAATAGCAAATTCGTCAGGATACAAGCACTTACATGGCAGCCTAAAAAAACCTGTCATGGGGTAGAACAAGAATTTATTATAGCTGAACTAGGCCAAATGCAAACACACTGTTGTCTTAAAAAAGTTAAAAGGACTAACTCAAATATCAATGAAGGAAGACAAATATGCACACAGGGAAGACATACAATTCGGTCATGTTGGTATCCCTGCTCTGTAAAAGCTGTTAAGTCACAGATTTAACAAGCCAAGGTGAATCGGGACTCTAAATTCACACATACTCTAGAATTATACTACAATAGCTGTCCAAATGTTAAGTATCATTTAAAGATGCAAACCAAAAAAAAAAAAAAAAAAAAAAAAATCCTAGGGGAAAACTGTGTTCACTTCTTTAGTGTAATTAAAATGGAAATAACTCTCTGATTAAAATGATAGTACCACTGGGATTAATGTAATACATAGCCATTGTTTGAAAACAATAGCATTTAATATTGGTCTAGAGAGGAGGAGATGAGTGAGATTGAAACATTTCTTGAGCTTCAGTGCTTACTGTTTAAATAAATATAATCAACCCTGTTCTAAATTTTGAAAAACCAAGAGATGTTAAAAAGAGAGAGAGAAAGGAAGGAGGGAAGGGAGACATTTTTTTGAGATCATAAAGTTGGCATATGATAGAGTCAGACTAACACATAGACTAATACACTGTTATACATCCCAAAATGATGTTTTGATCAATGAAGTACCACGTGTATGACATAAGATTATAATACCATATTTTTACTGTGCCTTTTCTATTTTTAGACACACAAATATCATTGCATTATGCCTACAATATTCAGTACAGTAATATGCCATATAGGATAGTAGCCTAGGAGCAATTGGCTATCCATAAAGCCTAGGTGTGTGGTAGAGTATAACCATCTAGGTTTGTGTAAGTACATTTTATGATGTTTGTATATGAGAAAATCACCTAACAAAGCCTTTCTCAGAATGTATTTCAATCATTAAGTGGAGCATGACTGTAATTCTTTCTACTACATCACTCTCTTCTTTAATAAATGCTCAAATAGATTAAAGAAAAATCTGTTGAAATCCATGTTCTTAACAGAGGTCAGATCCTCATAGAAATGTAAGCTTTCAACTCAGCAATGAAAAAAACAGAGCATTTTTTCTACTGTTACTAGTAATAGATACAGGCTGGCCTATTCTAGTGGATTGAGAAGATAATAAAAACAAACAGTAATAACATTTTAATCACTTGTGATTACTTTGGGAACAAATTCTGTATAGGAATACCTCAGAGATATGGGTTCAGTTACAGACCACTGCAACAAAGCAAACATTATAATAAAGTGAGTCACACAAAGTTTTTGGTTTCCCTGTGCATGTAAAAGTTTTATATTGGCTGGGCGTGGTGACTCATGCCTGTAATCCCAGCACTTTGGGAGGCCGAGGTGGGTGGATCATGAGATGAAGAGATCAAGACCATCCTGGTCAACATGGTGAAACCCTGTCTCTACTAAAAATACAAAAAAAAAAAAAAATAGCTGGGCGTGTAGTCCAGCTACTAGGAGTACCTCAGCTACTAGGGAGGCTGAGGTAGGAGAATTGCCTGAACCCAGGAGGTGGAGGTTGCAGTGAGCCGAGATCCTGCCATTGCACTCCAGCCTGGGTAACAAGAGCGAAACTCCGTCTCAAAAAAAAAAAAAAAGTTGTATATTTATATTATATTGCAGTTCATTAAGTGAACAACAGCACTATGTCTAAAAAAATGTACATACTTGAATTAAAAATACTTTATTGCTGTAAAATGCTCACAATCATCTGCGCTGTCAGCAAGGTGAAATTACACAGCTGACGGAACAAAACTTCTTGTTGCTAGAGGGTCTTGCCTCAATGTTGAAGGCTGCTGACTGATCAGGGTGGTGGTTGCTGAAGGTGGCCATGATAATTTCCTAAAATAAGAGAATAGTGAAATTTGGTGTATCAATTGACTCCTTTCATGAAAGATTTGTCTGTAGCATGTGATGCTGTTTGATAATGTTTTACCCACAGTAGAACCTCTTTCAAAATTGAGTCAATCCTCTTAAACCCTGCCACTGCTTTGTCAGTTAAACTACTGTTAATGTTGATATTGTTAACCTGTCCTATGAATCACAAGTGTTCTTAATGACATCTAGAATGATAAATCCTTTCCAGAAAGTTTTCAATTCACTTTGTCCAGATCCATCAGAGGAATCACTATCTATAACAGCTATAGCCTTACAAAATGTTTTTCTTTTTCTTTTTTTTTAATTTTTTTATTGCATTTTAGGTTTTGGGGTACATGTGAAGAACATACAATATTGTTGCATAGGTATACACGTGGCAGTGTAATTTGTTGCCTTCCTCCCCTTCACCTATATCTGCCATTTCTCCCCATGCT
>CAUYQU010040360.1:0-51144 GCA_963574635.1 Cheracebus regulus | reverse complement strand
GGATGATGTTGGTCTCATAAAATGATTTGGGAAGGATTCCCTCTTTTTGGATTATTTGGAATAGTTTCAGAAGGAATGGTACCAGCTCCTCTTTGTATGTCTGGTAGAATTCGGCTGTGAACCTATCTGGACCTGGGCTTTTTTTGGGTGGCAGGCTCTTAATTGCTGCCTCAACTTCAGACCTTGTTATTTGTCTATTCAGGGTTTCGACTTTTCCCTGGTTTAGGCTTGGGAGGGTGCAAGTGTCCAGGAATTTATCCATTTCTTCCAGGTTTACTTGGTTATGTGCACAGAGTTGTTTGTAGTAATCTCTGATGGTAGTTTGTATTTCTCTGGAATCAGTGGTGATATCCCCTTTATCATTTTTGTATTGCATCTATTTTATTCTTCTTTCTTTTCCTTTTTATTAATCTGGCTAGTGGTCTGTCTATTTTGTTGATCTTTTCAAAAAACCAGCTGCGGGATTTATTGATTTTTCAAAGGGTTTTTTCTATCTCCTTCAGTTCTGCTCTGATCTTAGTTATTTCTTGTCTTCTGCTAGATTTTGTATTTTTTTGATCTTGCTCCTCTAGCTCTTTCAATTTTGATGATAGGGTATTGATTTTAGATCTTTCTTTGCTTCTCATGTGGACATTTATTGCTATAAACTTTCCTCTAGACACTGCTTCAAATGTGTTCCAGAGATTCTGGTATGTTGTGTCTTCGTTCTCGTTGGTTTCAAAGAACATCTTTATTTCTGCCTTCATTTCATTGTTTATCCAGTCAACATTTAAGAGCCAGTTGTTTAGTTTTCATGAAGTTGTGTGGTTCTGAGTTAGTTTCTTAATCCTGAGTTCTAATTTGATTGCACTGTATTCTGAGAGACTGTTTGTTATGATTTCTGCTCTTTTTCATTTGCTGAGGAGTAATTTACTTCCAATTATGTGGTTAATTTTAGAATAGGTGTGATGTGGTGCTGAGAAGAATGTATAATCTGTGGATTTGGGATGGAGAGTTCTGTATATGTCTATTAGGTTTGCTTGGTTCAGATCTGAATTTAAGTCCTGGATACCCTTGTTAATTTTCTGTCTTGTTGATCTGTCTAATACTGTCAGTGGAGTGTTAAAGTGTCCCACTATTATTGTGTGGGAGTCTAAGTCTCTTTGTAGGTTGTTAAGAACTTGCTTTATGTATCTGGGTGCTCCTGTATTGGGTGTGTATATATTTAGGATTGTTAGCTCTTCTTGTTGCATTGATCCTTTTACCATTATGTAATGCCCTTCTTTGTCTCTTTTGATCTTTGTTCGTTTAAAGTCCATTTTATCAGAGACTAGGATTGCAACTCCTGCTTTGTTTTTGCTCTACATTTGCTTGATAAATCTTCCTCCATCCCTTTACTTTTAGTCTTTGTATGTCCTTGCATGTTAGATGGGTTTCCTGTATGCAGCACACCAATGGATCTTGACTTTTTATCCAATTTGCCAGTCTGTGTCTTTTAAATGGGACATTTAGCCCATTTACATTTAAGGATAATATTGTTATGTGTGAAGCTGATCCTGCCATTTTGATGCTAGCTGGTTGTTTTGCCCATTAGGTGACACAGTTTCTTCATTGTGTCGATGCTTTTTATCATTTGGTACGTTTTGGAGTGAATGGTACTGGCTGTTCCTTTCTACATTTAGTGCTTCTTTCAGGAGCTCTTGTAAGGCAGGCCTGGTGGTGACGAAATCTCTCAGAAACGGTTTCTCCATAAACGACTTTATTTCTCCTTCACTTATGAAGCTTAGATTGACTGAATATGAAACCTAAGTTGAAAGTTCTTTTCTTTAAGGATGTTGAATATTGGCCCCCTCTCTCTTCTGGCTTGTAGGGTTTCTACTGAGAGATGCGCTGTGAGTCTGATGGGCTTCCCTTTGTGGGTAATCCGACCTTTCTCTCTGGCTGCCCTTAGCATTTTTTCCTTCATTTCAACCCTGGTGAATCTGATGATTATGTACCTTGGGGTTGTGTTCTTCTTGAGGAATATCTTTGTGGTGTTCTCTGTATTTCCTGGACTTGAATATTGGCCTGCCTTACTAGGTTGGGGAAGTTCTCCTGGATAATATCCTGAAGAGTGTTTTCCAGCTTGGATTCATTCTCTCCATCACATTCAGGTACACCTATTAAACACAGATTAGGTCTTTTCACATAATCTCATATTTCTTTGAGGCTTTGTTCATCTCCTTCACTCTTTTTTTTTTTTTTTCTAATCTTGCCTTCTCATTTTATTTCATTGAGTTGATCTTCAATCTCTGATATCCTTTCTTCTGCTTGGTTGATTTGGCTATTGAAACTTGTGTATGATTCATCAAGTTCTCGTGTTGTGTTTTTTAGCTCCCTTAAGTCATTTATATTCTTCTCGAAGCTGTTTAGTCTCAATAGCATTTCGTCAAACCTTTTTTCAAGGTTCTTCGTTTCTTTGCATTGGGTGAGAACATGGTATTTTAGCTCAGAGAAGTTTGTTATTACCTACCTTCTGAAGCCTGTTTCTGTCAATTCATCAGACTCATTCTCCATCCAGCTTTGTTTCCCTGTTGGTAGTAAGTTGTGATCCCTTAAAGGAGGAGAGGAGTTCTGGTTTTGGGTGTTTTCATCATTTTTGTGCTGGTTTCTTCCTATCTTTGTGGATTTATCTACTTGTGGTCTTTGTACTTGGTGACTTTTGGATGGGGTCTCTGAGTGGATGTCCTTTTTGTTGATGATGAAGTTATTTCTTTCTGTTTTTTAGTTTTCCTTCTAACAGTCAGGCCTCTCTGGTGTAGGACTGCTGGAGGTCCACTATAGACCCTGCTTGCCTGGGGATCACCTGCAGTGCCTGCAGAACAGTAAGGGTTGCTGCCAGTGTCTTCTTCTGTTATCTTCGTCCCAGAAGGATTCCTGCCTATGTCAGCCTAAGCTCTCCTTTATGCGGTGACTCTTTGGATACACAGGGGTCAGGGATCTGCTTGAAGAGACAGTCTATCCCTTATAGGAGCTCAAGTGCTGAGGTGTGAGCTCCATTGTTCTGTTCAGAGCTGCTGAGCAGGTACGTTTAAGTCTGCTGCAGCAGAACTCATAACCACCTTTTTTCCCGCGTGCCCTGTCCTGGGAAGTTGGGGCTTTATTTCAGTTCCTGACGTGCTGCTGCCTTTTTTCAGAGCTGCCCTGCCCAGTGAGGAGGTAGCCTAGTCACAGTCTGCCAGCAGAGGCATTGCTGAGCTGCCATGGGCTCTGCCCAGCTGCTTTGTGAACTTCCTTGTAGTTTTGTTTATAGAAGTATAGTTAGAACTGCCTCGGTAATGGCAGTCTGCCTCAGTAATGGCAGACTGCCTCTATAATGGCAGATGGTCTCAGTAATGGCGGACTGCCTCAGTAATGGCAGATGCCCTTCCCCCAACAGAGCTGGACCATCCCAGGTCCAGCTGTGCTTGCTGTGAAACTCTCATTCCAGAGTGTTTCCGATTGCTAGTCTTTGTGGGGGTGGGACCCGCTGAGCCAGATCACCTGGTTCCCTGTTTCAGCCCCTTTTTTTCAGTTGAATGGGCAGCTCTGTCTCCCAGGCCTTCCCAGCGCCAGTTGAAATGGTGACACAGATTTGTGTGAGTTTTTGTGCAGAGACCTGCTGTGCCAGCTGCCATGTTGGGAACTCATGGAGCTTTTCAGCCTGGGAATTTCCTGGTCTCTGGGCAGCAATAACTCTTTTGGAAATGCAGTGATCACTCACTCTCTGCATTGTTCTCACTGGGAACTGTACTCCAGAGTTGTTCCTATTTGGCCATCTTGGATCCGCCCTCTTCAGGATAAATTTTTTAGAGAATTTTTTTAAGTTTAAACTTTTAAGTAAAAAGCTTGTTGAATGCTAGAAGTTCAGACTTCATCACTATACAATATATCCATATTGCATGATTGTACTTGTACCCCTAAATCCATAAAAACAGGTTTATTGAATAGAGGTTGGAAAAAGAGGGGTAGAAATTTACTGTTGATACCTTCCAAAATAATGATATGTGGGTATTGATAAGACACTCGATGATAACATGTCATATTTTATTCTCCCTTAAGATGAACTGTACAAAATAATGTTAGAAGTGCCAGAATGGTTGAAATATGTTTTCATTTTAAACAGAATAATTTTTGTTGGTATTTAGGATTTTTGAAATTTTAAATAATAAAATCTTTAAAACAGATTGAAAAGTACAAAATAAAACAATCTGTGTATCCACTAATAGCAAATGTTAACATTTTATGTTTTGTTTCAGATCACTTTTTATTAGAGAAATAAAGTGTTACTGACATAAAATTTTTCCACCTTTCTACCTACTATTCAAAGATTATTATATATTATTGCCAGACAGGTTTTTGTACTTTTATTACATATATCTAGGATGCTTAAAAATTTACAAAAATTCTACCGTTTTTTGCAACATGAGATTTCATTCAATATAGCCAAATTGAAGCTATGTTAGCTTAACTGGTGTCTAGAATTCCATTAAATAATGTATTTTACAGTGTACTTATCCATTCCCCTATTGCAGAAAAGATAGCTGAATCTACCTTTGCTCTATTACACATAGTGCTACTAGGAGCATCTTTATCTATATGCCCTCTTGGCCACAGTTTCTCTTACTGCATACTAACAGTGAGACTCTTGGCTTGTAGATGTTACACATCTCTAAGTATATCAAATAATATCAAACTTCTCTCCAAAAGAAAAACAATGTTCAGGTATTCCATTTTATAAAGGAGGTTGTATTTCAAGGCTATAGGCCTATACTGGCTCCGAAGGACAGATCTTAAAGTAATGGTTCCAGTTAGATGTAAATAAGCAAAGTCTAATGTGTGATTAGCCTTTTTTTTTTTTAAATCTTTTTTCTGAGACAGAGTTTCACTCTTTCACCCAGGCTGGAGTGTAGTGGTCATTTCTGCTAACTGCAACCTCCGCCTTCCAGTTTCAAGTGATTATCCTGCCTCAGCCTCCCTAGTAGCTGGGATTACAAATTTCTACCACGACACCTGGCTAACTTTTGTATTTTTAGTAGTGACGGGGTTTAACTATGTTGGTTGGCCAGGCTGGTCTCAACCTTCTGACCTCATGATCCACTCACCTCAGCCTTCCAAAGTGGTGGGATTACAGGCATGAGCCACTGCACGGACCCAAATGTGTGATTATCTTATGAGTTGCATCATTTATTTGGCATAGTATTTGAAATAGAGATTTACAATACATAGAACTATTTCTTTCTTTGGCTATGGCAACTGTATTTGAGAAAGGTTTATGTTAAGAATTTCTCCTAGCCCAGTGTGGTGGCTCACACCTCTAATCCAAGCACTTTGGGAGGCCGAGGTGGGCAGATCACAAGGTCAAGAGATAGAGACCATCCTGGCCAACATGGTGAAACCCCATCTGTACTAAAATACAAAAATTATCTGGGCATGGTGGTGCATGCCTGTAGTCCCAGCTACTTGGGAGGCTGAGGCAGGAGAATTTGCCTGAACCCAGGAGGCGGAGGTTGCAGTGTGCCAAGATCGCACCACAGCACTCCAGCCTGGCGCCTGGTGACAGAGCAAGACTCTGTCTCAAAAAAAAAATAAAAATAAAAAAGAATTTCTCCCAACAACCACTTATTATATCATATTGTGTCTGTATGAAAAAATAAAATTTTTAAACTCCTCAAATAATTAGACAAATTAATAAGTAAATGAACAATACATCCATAAAGTAATTTTTACAATTTCTGATTACAAAAGAATGGCATATCATTTACTCTCAAGGATTCTCCCATTTGAAAACAACTAGATCCAGTACAGGACAATTTCTTTAATTGCATAGGATGTGGTGTGTCTCCAGCAACACCTTACACCACATCCCTTGTCCAAAACAAAGGGTAAGGTGGAACTGCAGTTGTCTATATCAGCACTGCCATTGAATGATTAAGCCATGGACCAGGGGCAGGGAAGCCAAATACGATGTTCCCAAGCTAATCTCATATAAATGACAGTGTGTAAAGTATCCACAGTCAGTACCATCTTCTGATTCTGGCAGACACAAATACAAATCTTCCATGAACAAACTGATCCATAAATACAGGCCTCCTACTTTCACAAATGAAGCCCATCCAAATATAAGGTTCCTAGTAAAGATTACCAAAAATACAAGAAAACAACATGCCCTAATGGAGAGTCAGCAGAGATAAGAAACAACAGATTCAGATCACTGAAATTACCAGATTCAGAATATAAAATTTGTGTGGCAGTTTCAAAATTAAAACTGCAATTACAAAAATGAACATACATCACTATGAAAATGACCAATTTCAAAAACAACTAACATAACTTTTAGAAAGAATAATATTGTTGAAATAAAAGAAAAACCTCAATGGATAGGAGATTAATTATGTACTGTATAAAACTAGTAAGCAAGATTGGACACCGCATAAGAGAGAATTAGTGAAGTAGAGCATGGATCAGAGGAAATTATCTAAAATGCAGCACAGAAAAATAAAAATAGGAACATAATAGAAAATAAGAATGAAAGATGGAGGGCAAAATTAGAGGGTGTACCTATGTCTAACTGGCATTCGAGAACAGAGGGAACAGAGGAGAAGCACTAACTGAAGACATAATGTCTGAGGAATTTACAGAACAGACAACAGATATCAGCCAAAAGATACAGAAAGTATAACATCTACAAAAAATAGAAAAATTAGATTAATTCCACATTTAGACATAATGTAGTTAAACTACCAACACCAAAATCATCAAAGAGATGATCTCAAAAGCATCTAGAGAGATAAAGCACATCACCTACAAAGTAATGGCAGATTGAACAAAGAGTTCTCAACAACAGTGGAAGGCAAAAAAAAAAAGGAACAAAATATTCAAAGTACAAAGAGAAAATATGAATATATCAATACACATAGCAACTATCATTCAAGCATCAAAACAAAATAAAGCTAATTTTAAAGAATAATACCTGAGTGAATTTACTACCAATGAACCTGTAATAAAGGATCACCTTCAAAGAGAAAAATTAATTTTGAAAGAAGGTCTGACATGCTAGAAGAAATGGTGAGCAAAGAAACATAAAAACTTATGTTTGTAAAATAACAATACTGTCTAATTTTACAGCTTTTTATATATACATAATTAGACTGCCAACAGTAAGAGCATACACACAGGTAGGGCGATGCTCAGAGTTCCAGTGTTGTAAGATCTTTCTATCACTGGGAAAAGAAGTTTAAGATATCAACTCTAGACCTTAAGTATGCAAGCAAGGCAAACTCTCCAGGGTAATCACTATATGGACAGCCATAGGATAATACCTTCAGTAACAAGCAACCCATCTAAAGAAAAAACGTTCTTTCAATTATGGAAAAAACAAAAGAAAAGAAAAAGGCAAGGGGTGAGGGTAGACATAGAAAAACAGAGGGAAAACCCGAAAGCAGATAGAAAAGTGGTAGACAGAAGTTCACATATACTAGTAATGACAATACATGTAAATAAAATCTTGTCTATTAAAATGCCCAGATAATTAAAAGTAAAACAACATCTTGCCATAATCTATTTACAAGAAACAAATCTAAGCTGTTTCACAACAACATTTTCCTAGAGGTTCTACTCAGTACAGCAAGAAACCAAAAGTATAAGAATGAAACAAGAAAAAACAACACTTGAATTATACATAGACAATGTGACAGGCTTGGCACACAAGCAGGACCTACAAGTTATACAAAAATAGCAAATATTAGCAAGGTGACCTAATATAGGATTAATTTTGAAACCTTCTATTTGTTATATATTATCAGACTGAAACATTACTTAATGTTTTTCATTTATAACAGAATCAAATGATATAAGGAGCTCGGGAATAAATCTTACAAGACATCACTAACAGATAAAAATCCAAAACCTCATTGAAAGACCTTAGTGAGGATCAAAATAATTGGAGTTATAGCGTGTTTACAAATGGGCAGACCCATATGGTAAAGGTGTCAGTTCTCCCCAAATTAATTTATAGAATCACTTCAATTTCAATTAAAACTTAATTAGAGTTTTGAGGAACCTGATAAATTGATTCTAACATAAATAAAAAAGTGCAAAGGTCCCTAGTCAGAACCCCCCATAAGAAGAATGAGGTACGACAACTGGTTCTATCAGGTACCAAGAGTTATTTAAAAGCTACAGTAACTACACAGTGTGGTGTTGCTGAAAGAACAGACATGGGCCGGAACAGAAATCTTGATGTTCTATATGATAAGAGTGGCGTTTCTGATTCACAAGTGATGCTAGAAGTGAATTCCTACTCTGCATCATATACAAAAATCAATTCTGACTCAATTAGAAGCATAAAAACCCAAATTTAATTTTTTTAACTAAAGAATGTAGGCGATTTTTTTTTCTGATTATAGGGCAAATAAATGGTTCTTAAGCACCACCTATCAATGAAAAACTCAATATTTATGCTACATTAAGAACACATTTACCAAAATGAATCATAAGGAAAGTGAAAAGCTAAATTATAACCTTATTCTTGTGAAGAAAGGAAAACAACCAAACACGACAAAAGACATAAACAGGCATTTCATAGAAGAGTAAAAGGCAAACCACAGAATAGAAGACATTGGTAACCACTGAACAAATGAGAGACATTGATTACATACAGAACATCCACCAATCACAAGAAAAAGATGACAACCTGAAAGAAAAGTTAGTAAAAGAACAGGACTTTTGAAGAAGAGGAAAATTATAGACCACAAATGTGAAAATATGCTCAAGCTTAATAATAATCTGGGAAATGCAAATTAGAGTCATAGTGAATTCCATTCTATACCCATCAGATTCACAAAAATTAAAAAGTTTGGTAATACGGATTGTTAGCAGAATGTAAATCGATGCAATGTATTATACATCATTAATGAGAGTAGGAATTGGTACAGCCATTATGGAATACAACTTGGCATCAGTTTGTAAAGCTAACATTAGAATACCCTACAAGCCAGCTGTCATATTCTTAGGTATATATCCTAGTATAGTTCATCTTCACTTAGAAGAATAACCTGGCATATTTTCAAAAAATAGTCATGCATCACCCCAAAACAGAGATACACTCTAAGAAATGCACTGTTAGGTGATTTCATTATGTGAACATCACTGAGTGCACTTACCCAAACCTAGGTGGTAGAGCCTATTCCGCGCCCAGGCTATAGGGTGCCCCTAGGCTAAAACCCTGTACAGCTTGTTACCGTACTGAATACTGCAGGCAACAGAAACACAGTGCTAGCTATTTTTGTGTATATAAACATAGAAATGGTACAGTGAAAACATGGTATTACAATCATATGGGACCACAGTTGTGTATGTGGTCTGTCATTGACCAAAATGTCATTATGCAACACATGACCCTATAAAGCTCTCTAGGTCTCATCCCCAGAGACTTAGATTTGTTGGGCCTGCAATGAAGCCCCAGAATATGTACCGTAAGAAGCAGCCTGGCTGATTTTTGTCATCAGAGAAACTTGAGAAATAGCCTAGAGCCCTGCTATTCAAAGCAGTGTTGGTTCTCACACCAGCATAGCAGCATCCCCTGGAAGCTTACTAGGAATGCAGATACTCAGGCCCCACTTTGCACCTCCTGAAGCTGAATCTTCATCTGCACATTGAAGCTGGAGAAGTTCTGGCTTGGAGGAGTGCTTTTCAGAGTGCAGGCTGTGTCCCTAGGTCATATCATACTGGCATTTGTTTTAATGAAAGAGAATAGAAAAAGAAACATGAAAATGCATTTTACGTTAAAAGATATGAATTGTGTCATGTAATAACTGTGTAACAATGAAAATATATTTTAAGCTGCATCTAAAGGGTTTGAAAAATGCATTTCTAGAGAAATTCTTCCCAGTGGGCACCAGGAGACATGAGCAGAAATGTCTTTACCAGCAATATTGTCAAAAGAATAAGAAAGGAAAGCAAGGAAACAACCCAAATATTTATGGAGCCGAAAGCAGATAAATATCCCTACAATGGAAAGTTAGACTCCAGTGAAAATGAATTTGCTATAGCTACGAGCTATAATGCGCTTCAGAAACACATAGTATTGAACAAACAAACAAAAAAACAAGTCCCACAGGACCACTATGAAGCAATCTTATAAAACTGAAGAACATGCAAAAGGAAATGGTTTAAGAATACATACGCATGTGAAAAAACTATTTTAATAACAATATAAGAGAAGACCAAAGGAAAAATTTACATAAAAATAAAGATATTGGCTGCCTCTGTCCTGGA
The DNA here is from genome assembly GCA_963574635.1 of Cheracebus regulus. Classification (NCBI taxonomy): domain Eukaryota; kingdom Metazoa; phylum Chordata; class Mammalia; order Primates; family Pitheciidae; genus Cheracebus; species Cheracebus regulus. The sequence goes on along the minus strand of CAUYQU010040360.1, from coordinate 40,869 downwards.
GACACAGGGATAAAATGAGCAGAGGACTACAGTTAGGGGAAAAGGTTCTAGAAATATTCTGTTTTTAAGACGGGAAGTTGATTATTGTTATGCTGCACAATTTCTGTAGGTTACATATGTCCTTTTGTTTGTATCAAATATTACATAACCTCAGAAAACATTATCACAGGAAAGGCATGAATATCCTAGAAGATTGTTGGCTCTTTAAGATTTCCTTCCTGGAGAACAATGTACATTGGTTTTTCTGAGAGAAGTACAATGGTAACTACCAGTAAGACTTAACTTAAAGGAAGCAAGATCATATGTCATGAAAGATGCAGCAGTTCCACAAATACATCCATGGGATGGAGTCCTCAGACTTGAAAAGAATTACAAAGCCCCCTGTTTCATAACACACAATAATAGGCATCCTACCAGTAATATTCTTATCCCTGAAACTAGACCTTGGTTCCTAAAAGCTGAGCCTCAGGCCTGAGTGCAGCCTGGCTCTGATACTTAGGGTACAGTTGTTGCTCCCCGTCCCCTCACTCAAACTTCTGAATCTCATTTATGGATACTCAGCGCTAGATCTGAAATGATCACATCAGGAGGAAGAGAGCAGTCAAGCAGGTAACCATCCAAGGCCATGTGGTACCTCCGTGCAATTAGAAAACAGAGCCCCTTTCCTTCCTCGAGATACTTATTTTCATCTGTTGGAAAACTACCATAAAACTACACAAATCTATAAGATTTGTGTTTATGTAAGTTTCATGATAAAAATACATGCTTTCTACCTGATATATGTATATGCAGTGCACACTGAAAGTCCTTAGAGAATACATTCATAATTAACAATTTCAGAACTTATGATGAACCAGCCCTGCAAAAGTCAATGTACTATGAGGTATGCATGTTGACAGGAGTGCATGAGTGTGTGGAGGCTCCCTATCTCCAGGAAACTAAAACCATTTACTCATTTCCAGACTTCAATATTCATATTCGTATTCAAACTTAAACTGCTTTTTCTCAAAGATTCATATTCTAGCTACTCCTCCCTCTCTGTCCCTCCTGCCGCTGCCAGAATGCCTTCCTGATGTGACAGTTCATCTGCATCAATCAAAAGACTTCTAATCCATGCTCTTATCATCTGACCAAAATAAAAAGTCTTTCCATCAGTAAGTCACAACTATCAAAGTGACCGCAGAACCCTTCTTGCTTTTCATGTCGGTCAAGCAAATCTATCTGCTGTATTCAAATAAGGTTCTCCCGCCAAAATTAATCTCTCTGCTCAGACTCATCCAATATGCATATGGTGGTAGCCGTCTTTTTATCTGCCAAAAAGTAGCCTTCAATTCCTTTCAGTCTTGGCTCAAAATCAAATCCTTTTATGACTATTTCTTCTTAGTTGCAGTAAAAACTCACAGACTTGGCTAGGTACGGTGGCTCATGCCTGTAATCCCCGCACTTTGGGAAACAAAGGGTGGGTGGATCATGAGGTCAGGAGTTCGAGACCAGTCTGGGCAACACGAAACCCCATCTCTACTAAAAATACAAAAAATTAGCCGCCTGTGGTGGTGTGTGCCTGTAAACCCAGCTACTCGGGAGGCTGAGAAAGGAGAATCTTGTGAACCCAGAAGGCAGATGCTCCAGTGAGCCGATTGCTCCATTGTATTCCAGCCCAGGCCACAGTGCAAGACTCCGTCTCAAAAAAAAAAAAAAAAAAAAAAAAAAAAAAAAAACACACACACCCGAAAACAACTTACAGACTTTCACAGACTCACATGGTCAAGATCCCAGTGTGTATGTGTTTGTGTATGTGTGTATTTGTGTGTGTGTGTTTATGTTTAATTATGTTTCTCTATGTCTTACTGCATTCTGTAACAATCAAGTGACATGTCTTATCCCATTAACATGAATCTTTATCCTGGAAAATGCCTATATTTATTAATCAACACATTTGGCAAAAGGATACTAGCACAGAATAATATTTAATGAACATTCAGATCAGTTCCTTTGTCTCATAAATCAACTCTAGAAATACCTCTTTGTCTGCAGTATTTACCTATTTTCTGTGAAAAGCCCTTCCAGGTTTCTGTGTTGTGATTCACATCTCTGTTGTGCTTTTCTGCTTTAAGGAAGTCACACAGGCTCTATAAACAAGGCTTCACTCACCACTGGAACTGTGCAGTTTTTGCCTGAGCTCCTTGGTGACATTTCCAGAGTGTAAAGTTCATCACTATAGAAGGAGCACTACTGCTACACTCAAAATTAGAATCTTGAATTGTTTCTATACAGTGGAACAAACAGACTGCAATTCATCCTACAGATGAACTTTACAAGAAAACTGTTGTATGAAATAAAAATGAGTTTGCAGTAAAAGACTTCCTTGGTATTTATTTCAGACTATATAAAACAGGAGGAGGCAAAATGATTTTCACAGAGTTTTTCAGAACTGTCAAAAATGGGCTTGGAATGGGTTTTGACCTTTTGTATCCCTCATAAAGCTATAATATCCACAAACAGCCTTGGAAGTCTGGAACTGATATTTTACCCAGGGCAAAAGAGAACCCAAACCATTTACTCTGTGCTACAGCAGTAATGTGATTAGTGTTGAAAAAAGTAAATCAAATATAATTTCACTTTTACGTATATATTATTCTTACCTCTAGTTAATACTAAGCAGATTAGTGTTATTAAAATATTTTTACCTGTTTAGACCCTCCCATTTTGGTATTTACAATCTTCTTATGATTAGATAGTTTTCTGTTCAAAGTTGTTTACAAGTCTGTGCAAATGGTTTCACAAAAGATCACACTCAACTCTGCTAGATTGATGGCTATACTGTAATCATTCTTCTGTGTTTTCATCAACAACTTGTTTTTTTTTTGTTTTTAAAAAGAGCTCCTTAATTTAAAAGAGCATATGATTGACAAGTTAGTTTTTATTTAAAACCTAGGTTTTATATCCTGCTAATCTTCCAGGGAAGCTTGGAGAATGAGGTGACAGAAAACCCAGTTCCAGCAGGAGAGTATGTTCTCAGCAGCCCACTGACAATCGGAATGGCAGGGCAGGAAGAGGTATGCTAGGAAAAAATGAACCCGGTACTTTTATTTTAAAAAGCCAGAAAGAAGGAAAACACAGGGTCTAACCTGAAATTATTTCTGTTCCAAATAAAACAACTTAAAAGAAAAAGAGCTTGCTCCTTAGTAAAGAGCAGTTTACCTCTCTGCTGAATTATCTCCTTATTTTGATACCAAATTAGTGCCATTTTGGTGTCAATTTTTCCTTAAATGTAGTTTTTGTGTGAGATCAACTCCATTTTCCCAACAAAGTCAGATGACTTTGCAATACGTTTCTATACCTCTCAAGTCTAAGGTAATCTGAGTAAGCTCAATTTGATGATTTAAAAAATACAAAGGCAATGTAGATTTTTTTTCATTGTTTTCCTGGAAGCCAGGGAATTAATCATTTATTTACTGAAAATAGATGGATTCATACTCACTTATTCTGACACTTTTGGAGGCCTTTCATCTGTTCCAGAGACCTTCAAGAAGAGTCAATTACATGTATTTATGAATGGCTACCCCAAACTTCCTTTCCAAATTAACTTTGGTCTCTTGATTTTATAGCACTCAACTGGAAAAAGTTCCAGACATCCTTGATCTCCACAGTCCAACAACATGAGGAGAGTGTGGGTTGCATAGCCCCAGGAGTCCCTGGCCAATTCATCCAAGAACCACACATATTTTACCACCCTCCCTCTGGGTTCTGACATTCAGCTATTATGTTGGGAGTTTGGGAGGCGCTGTTGGGATGAGGGTGATGTGGAGTTTTATAAAGCTCTCCAGGTGACTCAGAGACCACCGTCATTCCACCTGGTAACAAATCTCGGAATTGTAAACATGTACATACATATACTGTACTACTAATTTAACACCTAGAGTGTGACTGTTATAAAACAGCATGTTTTTGTTCTTTGGTGCTATCCTATTTTTTAAAACTTGCTATTTTTGCAGGTATTACTTTCTTAAATAAAATAACAATGTAACTGTCACAAAATAAGTATTATCACAGAGCTAATTCATTAAATTTATAAAAATGAATCACAGTTCACTGATGTGCATACCTTTCATTTTTAATTATGTTTATTTGCCACAAAACTTTTTTTTTTACTACAAACAAGTATGTTTCCTTGAAATGTTCCTTAGAAGTGGCTTAAAAAGTATGGAATAGATTGAATCATCTTAATAAGGTAGAGCATTCACTTGCCAGCTAGTGTTCCATTTAGTTTAAAAAATGTTCATGATTCTTACTATGTTGAAAATTAACTAAAAATTATCATGAGGATCCACAGCTATTAATTCTGTGGTTACTGATTTGATGGGTTACTGATATGATAAATAATTTTAAAAGTCTTAGTTTTGCTCATTCTTTCTGAAGTTGAATTCTTAAGAAAGAATAAAACCTTTCAAAATGGAAAAAACTTTTATTTGGTCTAGTGATCATTTGAAGTTCTAGATGCCACCTCATATATTAATACCTTGTCACAAGAGTACATGGTGAGAAGATGAAGCAGGGAACACTCCCTGAGCAGGTGTGGGGAGGTGGTGATGCTTAGCTTTGATTTGGACGTCCAGGAGTACGGGTCTGGAGGACAGCCATATAATATTAACATCTCATTTATATCTTTAATGATGCAACTGCACAAAGTTAATCTAACCACATTGGGAATACTGGGGAATGCTGGTCCCTGAAACTAGACCTTCTTGTGGGGAAGGGGAAGGCAGGGAGAATAAATGATGTCATGGAAAAAATATAATAGATTCAAGCAAGGAAATCACATCAAGGAGGACCCAGAGACACACAGACTGGGGCTCTGGGGAGGGGTGGGGTAGGGAATCACACTTCTTCCCTTACTGCCCCCTCCCTCCCCTGCTGCGGGTTGGGAACTGATTTTAAAACATACACAAAAGTGCTGACAAAGGATGAATACAGGATAGAAAATAGATGCAAGAGAGATACTAGATAAGTGGTATTCTCAGCTATGCATTAATATGTGGAGGTTTTAGAAGGTCAGTAATAACTGTCTTCTCTTTCAGGTTTTCAACTGAGTGATACATACCTACTGATTTTAGACAAGTGAAGATTTCACTAATACCAGATTTATTACTGTATTAGTCTGTTCTCACACTGCTATGAGGAAATACCCGAGACTGGCTAATTTATAAAGAAAAGAGGTTTCATTGACTCAATTCTGCATGGTTGGGGAGGTCTCAGGAAACTTACAATCATGACAGAAGGCACCTCTTCACAGGGTGGCAGCAGAGAGAATGAGTGCCAGCAGGGAAATGACAGGCACTTAGAAAACGATCAGGTCTCGTGAGACTCACTATCATGAGAACAGCACCAGGAAAACTGCCTCCATGATCCCATTACCTCTACCTGATACCATCCTCGAGACGTAATAATTTTAATTCAAGGTGAGATTTTGGGTGGGGACACAGCCAAACCATATCAATTACTGACATAGGTGACTGAAGAAAAAAAACTTGATCTGTAGAATTACTATTACAATCATTCTTAGTTTTCCTCACTTAAGTCCTTTTTTTCAACATATTTTTGAGCTATAGTTAATGTGTCATAAAATCCACCCATGTAAAATGTACAATTCAATGGTTTTGGTTCATTCACAGAGCTGTGTGACCATCACCACAATCTATGTTTGGAATGTTTCCAAAAAAGAGACTCCACATCCATTAGCAGCCACTCCCATTTCCCACAACCATCACCACCCTGTGCCCTTGCAATAACTAATCTACCTCCCACCTCTACAGGTTTTCCTACCCTGGGAATTTCATATAACTGGAATCATATGATATGTAGTCGGTTGTAAATGGCTTCCTTTTACTTAGCACAATGTTCCCAAAGTTCATCCATGTTGTAGCATGTAGCAGACTTCACTTCTCTTTATTGCCAGGTTAATATTCCACTGGGTAGAAACATCACATTTTTTAATTCATTTATCAGTTGATGAGAACTATATGTTGTTTCTACTTTTGGCCATTATGACAAATGCTGCTGTGAACACTCATGTACAAGTTTTGGAGTCTCACTTTGTCACCCAGGCTGGAGTACAGTGGCACAATCACAACTGAATGCAACTTCTGCCTCCCAGGCTCAAGTGATCCTCCCTCCTTAGCCTTTGAGTAGCTGGGAGCACAGGTGCACACCATCATGTCCAGGTAATTTTTGTAATCTTTTGTTAGAGATGGAATTTCACCATGAGGCTCAGGCTGGTCTCAAACTCCTAAGCTCAAGCAATCCACCTACACTGGCCTCCCAAAGTGTTGGGATTACAGGTGTGAGCTACCGTGCCTGGCTTATGCAGAAGTTTTGTGGGGACACATGTTTTCATATGTGCTAGGTATATTCTTGAGTATACAGCTAGAAGTGGAATGACTGGGTCAGATGGTAGTTCTGTCTGACCATCTGAGGAACTGTCAGACTGTTTTCTGAAGTGGATGTATTATTTTACATCCCTACCAGCAATATATGAGGGATTCAATTTTTCCACATCCTGGTCAACACTTGTTATTTTCCATATTTTTTGATGTAAATCCTAGTGGTTATAAAGTTGTATCTCATGATTTTGGTTTTCATTTTTTTTTTTTAATTTTTTTTTGAGGTGGAGTCTTACTCTGTCACCTAGGCTGAAGTGCAGTGGTGCGATCTCGGCTCACTGCAACCTCCACCTCTCGAGTTCAAGCGATTCTCAGCCTCCTGAGTAGCAGGGATTATAGGTGTCTACCATCACACCTAACTAACTTTTGTATTTTTAGTAGAGGTGGGGTTTCACCATGTTGGCCAGGTATTTTTAGTAGAGACCGGGTTTCACCATGTTGGCGAGACTGGTCTAGAACTCCTGACATCCAGTGATCTGCCTGCCTCAGCCTCCCAAAGTGCTGGGATTACAGGTGTGAGCCACTGCACCTGGCCTGGTTTTCATTTTCTAATAGATGATGAAGTGAAGCATATTTTCTTGTGCACAGTGGCCATTTGTTTATCTTTTTTAGAAAAATATCTACTGAAATTATTAGCCCATTTTGAAAATAGGTTGTCTTTTTATTATTGAGTTTAAGAGTTAATTACATATTCTAGATACCAGTACTTTATCTCATATATAGTTTGCGAAAATTTTCTCCCATTCTTTGGGTTGCCTTTTCATTTTCTTGACAATGTCCTATAAAGATAAACATTTTATGTTTTCTTTTGAGTTCACCTATTTTTATATTTGTAATTTGTGGTTTTGGTATTAGATCTAAGAAACCATTGCCTAATACAAGGTTATGAAAATGTAGGCCTATGTTTTCTTCCATACGGTTTATAATTTTAGCTCCTACATTTAGGTCTCTAATCTATTTTGAGTTAATATTTGTATATGATGTGAGATAGGTGCCCAGCTTTACCCTTTAGTATGCAGATATCCAATTGTCTCAGTGTTGTTTTTTGCAGACTATTCTTTCCCCATTAAATGGTTGAAATCTTTCTTAAAAATCAGTTGACCATGTATGTAATAAGCATTTATTTCTAAACTCCCAATTATATTCTATTTATCTATATGACTGACCTTTTTTTTTTTTGTTTTGAAACAGAGTCTTGCTCTGTCACCCAGGCTTTAGTGCAGTGGCATGATGCTAGTTCACTGAAGCCTTGGACTCCTGGACTAAAGTAGTCCTCTCACTTCAGCTTCCTAAGTAGCTGGAACTACAAGTATGCACCACCATGCCCAGCTATTTTTTTATTTTTTACTTTTTGTAAAGACAGGCTGTCACTATGTTGCCCAGGCTGTTCCCTAACTCCTGACCTCAAGTGATCCTCCTGCCTTGGCCCCATAAAGTGCTGGGATTACAGGCACAATATATTTATCACTGTGCCAGCATGTCTTAATTAGTACAACTACACAGTGAATCCACTCTTGAGTCATATTTACACATCCTCCATTCATTCCTAAATTAACCATCCCTAGGTGATCACCTAAGCACTCTCAACTCTCACCTAGGGATGGTTAATTTCCCTCTAGTTGTAGAAAAGAGCATTTGTGTCCTGAGGACAATGCCCAGAAGAAACTGATTGAATATCTTCAGTTCCCTTTTCAAATGTCATCTATTCAATGAGTCATTGTTCTTCTCACAGGAAGAAGTGAGAGCTTACTAAGATTCTCCCCTTGAACAAACTCTTGTCAGGACCCAATGAGCCCTCTTGTTGACTAGGTCTCAACCCTGGCCTATAAAGACTGGAACAAACACTAATGTAGTTTCTAAAAGCTCAAGGCTTCATCCATAGGATGATCCTAGCCCCTCTGAAAGTAACTGCCTGAGAAAACTCCATACCAGAAAATTTGCTGTTTGTTCCAGCAATCACTGGAAGATAGGCCCCGTCTCCCAGTCTTCGAGGGTGCAGGAGGCCAGTCTCTGCCAAAGAGTAGGAACCTAACTTCCATAAGCCCCAGCTAACGAACCCAAAATGGACCAACCCTCCCTTTCGGTTTTTTTTTTTTTTTGAGACGGAGTCTTGCTCTGTCACCAGGCTGGAGTGCAGTGGCACAATCTCTGTTCACTGAAACCTCCGCCTCCTGGGTTCAAGCGATTCTTCCACCTCAGCCTCCCAAGTAGCTAGGACCACAGGCGTGTGCCACCACGCTCGGCTAATTTTTTTGTATTTTTAGTAGAGACGGGGTTTCACCGTGTTGGCCAGGATGGGCTCGATCTCTTGACCTCGTGATCCACCCACCTTGGCCTCCCAAAGGGCTGAGATTACAGGCGTGAGCCACCGCACCCAGCCTCCTTTTTGGGTTTTTATGATTTTTCACTTCCCTGACTCTCCTGAGCCCCAGCTCGTCGTCTCCCCTCCCTACTCCCTCATTCTCCTTTATAAATCCTCAATCCTCTCTGCATAAATCAAGGTTGACCTTAGATTATGTGGGACTCTATTCCCCATTGCAATAATTATTACTGATTAAAATCTGTCCTTGCCACTTTAACTAGTTTCCAGCTTTATTTATCTTTGATACAGAGCAGGAGAGGGAAGAGGGCTGGGGAGGCAGCCCTTCCTTCTCCATAGAAGCATCGGGAGTGTAGGATAAGCATTTCTCCCAACATGGAGAACAATGTGAAAAGGAAGTAAAAAAAAAAATACCTAATAGCATACCTCAAAAAAAAAAAAAATCAGCAACAGCACACTCAAGCCTCGTTTCTAACGTAAACTCAGAATAGCAAGTATATAATAAAGACACTACCACAGGACCAAATAACTGAAAGAAGTGAGAGACATTCCAGATGAAGTGGACCATATCGATGAAGATATAATATCAGGTGATCACACAGCCTGTCTGATTAGTAGACTAAAACCGTGGCTTCAGGTTAACATTAAGAAATTCTACCAGTGACTAAGAAGCTCCCAGGCATGGACACTAGAATCTGGGGCACATACTAGACATATTACTAAGAAAGAGGGCCAGGTACCACCATAGACAGGCATCTGGTTGCTTGGTAGGGCTGTAAGTTAGGTTCTGATCTTCTCATGTATCATCAAGATAAAACAGGCTATACATGAACCAGAAGCAAGGGATAGGAGCTGAGCTGCATGTTCTCTTCAAATCTCCCCTGCACGAGGTTGGCAAAGGGCCTGGAGACAGTACAGGATTACGCCTATGTGGTGGGCCCAGTGTGCCCAACTGTGGGGAACAGAGGTTTGAGGACCTGGGAAGCAGACACAGTAAGCAGCCTGTAGGTGGTGGAGACAGAGTGGAGAGGGAAGCCTGCAGAAAATGGGGAGTTGGAGGGTCTGCAGGGGGAACTGTCTTGGTAATGGATACACAAAGCCTGGACCAGAAAAATGACAACATGAGAAACAAACCATAGGTTGTGACTGATTAGGAGGGCAGGCGTAAAACAGGAAGGTGGGACAAGAGACAGGAAAAAGACATGTATAAAACTAGCTCAAACTGAAGGCACTATTGCCGGGACAGGGGACAAAGGGAGAAGAGCTTAGGCTGAGAGGCCTCCCACTGCCTGCTGCTTGAGATATCCACGAAGGACACCCAGCATGTCACTTACACTCGGCATGTCACTTATACTAGATCTGAAGCTCAAGGGTAGGGGAAAAGGAGTTGGAGGTTATGTGATTGTTCAAGCCAGCAACATAGATGGGGATTCCAAGAAAAGCGATTAAAAAGAACAGAGGGAAAATGAAAAAGACCACATTTGCTGTAATAAAGTGTAGCTTATTTTAATTTTGTTTTTCTTTTAAGATTCTTCAAGGCATCTGCCCTCTCATATGAAACTGACAGTAATAATATATTAAGAGCTATAATTTTTAAACGATTCAATCTTTGATATATGCCATTTTCAATATATTATTTTACAATATGTCTTACTTAAATTTTAAAAGAAGATAAATACGTTTTTAGTCAAGTGAAGAATTTTCAACTCTGAGCTAAAGCCAACTCCTATTTAGATTTTTATATTTGGTACATACTTAATAGTTAACACATTTTAGAGAATGGCTCATTTAAATTCTAATGTATTTTAATACGCAATGAAAAAAAATCACCCAGTATATATTTTTTCTTAAATTACTCCTAGTGCTTGATTACTCCTCCACAATCAAAATCATGTCTTAAATATGAATGATACAAAACAAGACTACAGCCTGAATGTCTAACACAGAGATTTTAGCTGCTTGTTTAAGATGACATACCTAGCTATTCAGTAATCACTTTATAATAACCCCTTTCATTTCCAAATCTACTTAGCCATCAGCCGGCAGTGAGGAAAAAGCTGGCAGCAGTTTTTGTAACTGCACATTAGTTTTACATTTCATGACAAGCTAATTCTAGAGAGTTCTAAAGAGAGACAAGCATTGGCCCTTGTGATTTTCTTTCCTTTGCATGAAGGAAAGACGTGTCTAGCTGATAAATGAAAGATAAAAGAGTACAGACATATACTTTTCACTTCGCCCTTATAGCAGCGACAGTTGGCCCCACTGTGCCCCAGGTGCCATGGTTCAGATCTAAGTCAACGAAGAGTAACTAGGTCTGACAATTGTTCATCTGCTGATGCCAGCTCAAGCTCTACTGTGGGGACTTTGAATCCCAACCACAAGTGGACTTAATCATAGTATGGCCAGCTTTTCATAAGAAGTCCTGGGTATAAATGCTGCACAAACACACTGAAGAACATTGCTTACACATCTAATAAGAACGAAGATATAACCACATTGCAGAGAAATGACAAATATGCTGGGCCTTCTGTTTTTCTTTCGGTCACACATGGTGCATCTTACTGCAGACTTACTCAAAGTCATACCTTTAATGATGCCTGTAATTAACTTCAAAGCCCCACCAAATGCCAAGTGTGTGTCTATATACCACCAAGGAGCTGAAAGAGTAAAATGGCTTTCAAGGCACTATTTAATCCAATCTATGATCCATACCTGAGCAATACTTTGAGCTCTTGGTTTATACTTTTAAGGTTGCCATGAAAATAACCTGGCAAAATGATAAACCATGGTATCAGTCTTCACAGATTTTAGTAGCTCCATCCTTGAGCAAAGCCAGGCACAGATGTTGTTTATAATGTTGTACAGAAATAAATGGGATATGCTATTTCATACATCAGTCTGAAGAAGATGTAGGACGTTCCTGCTATCACTGCAGTCTACTGCTGCTGACAAACTGCATTAATTTCAAGGCATTATCACCAACAATGTTAGCTAAATGGAGAATGTGAGACAAGACTTCATTGAACCCAAGTGACAAGACTGTATGGTCATATAAATCTATGCTAAAGAAACATTATCAATTAATGTTGCATGGCTAAATAGCAGAGTTAAATTTTTTTAATGTATAAATTCTGATAAGTGAAATCCACTTGAGCCAAGGAATATGGAATGAAATCAATTTTAGCAAGTTAACTCCCAAATGCAGGAACTGATAAATGAACAACATTCTTCAGATCAACTGGTGAAATAAACTTTGAACTGCTCAGTGCATCCGGACCCAGAATGAACAAAAATAGCTCTCTCATCAAGCAATTATATGTTTACTGTTTTAAACATCTGGCAACAAGGCACAATAGAACACAGATCTGAAAATTTAAAAACTTGAGATTAAAAGGTAACAAATGAAGGGAAACTCAGTTTTAGTTTTTTACTGAACCTTCTTTTTCTAGTTTATTACATAAAAATACATATCACTGTTTACAAATTTGCGATTCTGTTCTTTAAATCTTACCACTATCAGTGACCTTGAACTACACCTTATTCCTTTCCCTTCAAATCAGCTTTTGGTTGATTCAACACATAACTTTAATAATTGCATCCATACTGCAAGTCCACTGCAACCATACTTTGGTCATACCCAACCATCCTATGGGAAGTAGGGTTAGTGCCCCTGGACCTGGGTAATCACCCAAATAGAAAAATAATTCTCAGTAGGAAGACGACTAGGATGAGAATAAGAACAACAGCCTTCATACTTGGCTGCCACATATCAAAACACGTGGTAGGTACTTTGACAAAGCATGCCAGCCAGAACTTCTTCACTGTGCACACGCTCAAACACAACCCATCCAGAAGTCTCCACATGGGATGCATCCAATCCTTAGCTTCTGGGGAAATCATCCATGAAAGGTTTCATTTCTTCCAGCTCATAAAATGACTACTTCTTTGGTAAAGCCAAGAATGAAAAACATTTTAAATGTGTAACCCTAACTTGTTCTATTAGTTTATAATATGCTGTTTGCAATATACCTGAAAAGGTTTTTGTTTTCTTATTGGGGTTTTCAATTATTTTTGAGCAGGGCCTGGGTATCCATAGGTATAAAAAGGTCCTTCTCATAATCTCAAAGGCTCAAGAACTTCTCCAGCCTTACCTACATTGCCTGTCACTTCTAAAAATCGTCTATCCTGGAAAATAATAAATAGGGATATAAAATTTTAGTTAGACATGGGCAATAACTGCAAGAGCTCTACTGTACAACATAATGACTGTAGTTAATGACAGAGAGTAGATATTAAGTATTCTAACTATAAAAAAAAATGACGTATGAGAGGTGATGCATGTTATTTTGCTTGATATAACCACTCCACAATGTACACACATTTCAAAGCATGTTTATACCATAAATATATAAATTTTTATTTTTCAAGTTAAAAATGTTTAAAATAAATAAAACCAAAAAAATGGATCTTAACAGGTATCAAATACCATATTTTAAATAATAAAGATTATCTCTACCATATTTGAATACTTATTATATAATCAAACAGTATTCTAAACAGGTATACTTAAGTATTTTTAAGAAAAGCAAGTATAAAAGGAATGATTCTAAAATAATATATAAACTTTTTGGAAATATTAAGATGATCCTCCTTTAATTTTAATTAAGAAACAAATCTGAACAAGTATCATACTGCTGAGGAGAGAAATACAGTAATCTATAAAGGTTCCTAGAATTCTTCTGAAGTTTCATTTCCTATGCATGGTTTATATGCATACAAAAGAACATATAAGATTTAACAAGTATTTGCAATTTCGACAACTGCATTTTATTGACTTTCAAAGGCTGGTTTCTAGTAATAAATCTGGTATATTCTAATAATGCAAGTATTAATCTCTTACAGAATTATGAATTTGGAAATTACTTCTGAGTTGCATAAAGTCATAAAATGCATCAGGTTTTCTCTAATATAATTCTGGCAAAAAAAAAACCCCTAAAAACAGTTCCAGTTATTTACTAATATTAAAACCATTTCAAGATGTTACAAAGACATGTTTTACTATGGATTATGCTCCTAGAACTATCTTTAACAAATATCTCAATTCTAGCTCTACGCATACTTCAATCATTCTGCAGTTTCCAGAATTAAAACTGGGAGTAGGGGGTAAGACAGAGACTTAAATAATAAAAATCAAGAGGCTGGACTAAAGGGCTACTGGAAATACTATGAATACTGTGACTGTAAGATGATTAGAAATAGGGTTATGTGCTAAAAACCCAAAAAGCTGGCCAGGCACAGTGGCTCACACCTGCAATCCCAGCACTTTGGGAGGCCGAGGTGGGTGGATTACTGAGGCTGGGAATTGGAGACCAGCCTGGTCAACAAGGTGAAATCTTGTCTCTACCAAAAATACAAAAATTAGTCGGGCATGGTAGCACATGACTATAATTCCAGCTACTCGGGTTGCTGAAGCATGAGAATTGCTTGAACCTGGGAGGTGAAGTTTGCAGTGAGCCAAGGCTGTACCACTGCACTCCAGCCTCAGTGACAGAGTGAGACTCTATCTCAGCAACAACAACAAAATCAAAAAGCGAATTGAGGAAAAAACAAAAACAAAACCCAGAAAGTTCATACAGAGAATGTTTTTTAAAACTGCACAGGTTCCTGTCTTCCTCCTACCCTGCCCTCTCAACTGTTTCTCACTAAAACCAATGAAAATATGATTAATATGACAATTAATTTTGATCTAAATTCGCAAGATCAAGGCCATTTCGGGGTAAATCTGAAAATACCAGGATTATAGCACAGTCCAGTGGAAGACAGAGATAGCCATGTGTCTCTATTCTAAAAGATTCACAAGTAGTATTTGGGGAGAAATCTTCATTCATTCAATAAATAATAATTGAATATGCACCATTAAATTAAGAGTTGATATAAAGATGAAAAAGGCAAGGAGTTCATTGCTGTAGTCAAACATAAATAATTTTAATATACCATAAGAACTATAAAATTAGAACCATGTTCAAGGTCCAACAGTGACACACAAAGAGGAGGAAAACACCAAAATTATTTAACAGATAAATGTCACTGATCGGGAGCTAACATACAACAACATCATGGCTCCTACCTCTGCACCCTTCCACATGCTTTTAGGGTGTGTGGGTTTCTCGCTAGTCAAAACTATCTCAGACGTTCTTTTCTGCAGATTAGCAGAGTACTACCACCCAACCCACACTCAGCCTTTAGAGAGCACCCCAGAATCAACTTAAGAAAATAAACTCATTTAAAATTTTACAAATCGGAACTGGACTGAGAAAAAAAATAATCAGAGAATTGGAAACTAAAAGATTTGTGAAGCTAGAACATTACAGAAAGTATACTTACAAGAATTCAGACTGTTTTATTCACATATACATTTGACTCATTTCTCAAAATGAGAAATTTAGTACCTCAAGAGAAATGGGTACTTCTCAATAACTGCAGTTACCTAAATATAGGCTTCTCACACTTAAGATGTTGAATCAGCAATAGAAGGACAGTATGCTGTCTCATTAATTAAATAGTAAAATCATGTCTAAAAAAGAAAGGGAGAGTTTTCAAACATCTAAAGAAGCCATTATCTGAAGCACACAATATTTTTCCTCACAAGTACATTTCTGAGAGTCTGGAAATTAATAAAAGATATAAGAAATTTATTTCCTGTAAAGTAGATGAGAAAAAGATGTAGTAATTGTAACTAATGAAAGTATTAACTGTGAGGAGAGGCTACAAAGCTACTATAAGAAAAAGCACAGGAACTTTGGAGAAACCTTTATTTAATCTGAGAAGACAGCCCTTAAAATGAGACTTTTCTCCTTAACTTAGATGATTTATTCAACTTCATATGTTACTTATACACAACACCCATATTTCGTCCAGATCACTCATTTCTGGCTGAGAGATTCATTCACTTAGGGAATGATTTCTTTCATAAAACAAGGAGCCCATAATCCCAGTTCAGAAGCAGAGGAAGTTCATTAAGCACAAATCTTAGGACTGATAAACACCTAGTAATCAGTAACTTTCCTGCATTTAAAATTTATGCCACTATAGACATGAGAAAAACTATATTTATCTAATCGCTTGTAAATACAGCCATCTTTGAGCGACAACACATATCCAATTTGGATATACCCACATTACATGTGCACTCAAGTGAGGCGCCAAATTAAGTCTTCAGTGTTGCAGGAGCTCAGGGTAACAGGGGAGGAAATGTGCAGAAGTCAGAGAGTGCCTAAGAGATTTGCTGGTTCTGCAGTGGGAACTGGTTTTAAATCTAACCATGGTTAACAACAACTCTGAGAAAGCATAACTTTTAATCCATGGATGACACATTACATTCTGTCCACAAAAATTCATTTTTGAAGTCAAAATAATAAAGTCACTTGGGAACAAAGTACTTTCTATTTACTATTTTTGTACCTTAGCCAATCCTCCTCCCTTCAGGAACTTATATAGCTAGAGAAACTAAGTAGAAAAAGAAGTCTTTGACCTACAGCCTGGGTTCCCACTGTTTTACTGTTAAAAAGGAATGAAGGACAATTTAGTACAACTACTTACCCAATGCATAAGTCCCTCTATAAAAATATCTAAAAGGTTACTTTGCCTTCTGTCTCAGTATGCATTGCCTAGGGGCAGTAGTTGCTATTTGGGACAAATAAGAGTGCAGAACATTTTCTACTGTGCTGTAACAGCCTCCTTGCCTTTGAAACCAAACAAAATAATTTTTATCCTTCTCTTCCCCAAAAGTACCCTGACGCATGCGAGGGGTATCATGATACCCCTAGTCTTCCTTTCTCGCATAAACACCACCAGTTGATGCAACCTTCAGCATGATGTAGCTACTCAACCTCAAACTATCCTTTTTTGTTGTATTTCAATAATATTTGGAATATTTACTTCATTTTGGCACCTCATTCTTACTGAGGCATAGGTGCTTTAAGATACTCAATAAGGTATGAACTGAGATATAATAAATATGTCAATATTCTAAAATAATTTCAAGTAGCCTATTTCCTTATTCACCTTGAACCTCAATTTTTTTTTAAAAAAAAAAAAACCAGGTTAAAAAATAATTGAGACATAAAATACTGTGCATATTTAATGTATACAATGTGATGAATCTGGATATATTTATGTGCCCCTGTACCACAATCAACGTAATAAACATATCTGTCATCTCTAAAAAGTGTCCTTGTACCCCTCCAGTTTGTGTTTATTTCTTTTGTGGAGAGAAAAGTAAAATGGAATCTACTCTCTTTTTTTTATTGAGACCGAGTCTTGCTCTGTCACCCAGGCTGGAGTGCAATGGCACAATCTCGGCTCACTGCAACCTCCATCTCCCGGGTTCAAGTGATTCTCCTGCCTCAGCCTCCTGAGTAGCTGGGATTACAGGCACGCACACCATGCCTAATGTTTGTATTTGTAGTAGAGATGGGTTTCACCATGTTGGTAAGGCTGCTTTCGAACTCCTGACTTCGTGATTCATCCACCTCAGCCTCCCAAAGTGCTGGGATTACAAGCGTGAGCCACCGTGCCTGGCTGGGATCTACCCTCTTTTTAAGGACACAGTCGGCCCTCCATATCTGCAGTTTCTGCATCTGCGAATTCAACCAACCTCGCGCCAAAAATATTGGGGGAAAAAACAGCAAAAATAATACAATAAAAAACAATATAGTGTAACAACTATTAACATAGCATTTACATTGTGTTGGGTATTATAAGCAATCTAGAGATGGCTTAAAGGATATGGGAGGATGTGCAAGGGTTATATGCAAATGGCACACCATTTTATAACAGGGACTTGAGCAGCTGCAGATTTTGGTGTCCTGGTGAGGAGGAAGAGGGCAGTCTTAGAACTAATCCCCCATGGATACTGAGGGATGATTATACTTTGGCTGAATGATTTGCAGGTTATTTTTCTTCACAGAGAAAATAAATCTAAGAATTGATCTTCTGTTTTTGTTCTGTTATCTCTTCATTTTATACTGCATATTTCAAACAGATATGCACCTCATTTGTTCTAGATCCTTACATAAACTTTGTAAGTTGCTTCTCTGTCCCCTCCTTGCTAATGCTTACAGTCCAGAAGGTAAACCACCAAAGCATGTACAAGCGCAAGGACTGGAATCAGAAGACCAGGTGTCACACATTTCCAGTTGGGTGACACTGAGCAAAGGGCAACATCTCCAAATTCCAGTTTCCTTATTCCAAATTGAGCTCATCATTCCTATTCAATGGCTATTTCAAATGAACTAAAGTTCTTCCTACTACCAGTATAGTACCTAGCACACAGAAAGTTATAATTATTCCTAGATATCTGTAACTGTTTTTCCTATAACTTTTGATGCTGTTACAATAACAAAGTCATTGTGCCAAATTTTGAGGTACAGATATAAAAACAAAGGAAAGTCAAAAATGTGAACCACCTAAAATCTTGCTGCTCCCAGATATTCAACTGAGTATTTTGGGGTATATAGTCTATTATTGTTCTTATGTGTAGATAATTGCACAAAACTGAAATCATTCTAAATCACATATTCTAGTCCATTTTTTTGGACTGATAGATATGTGCCATGTCATCAAATATTTAAAAGAATATTATTTTAAACAGTTGGACAGTATTCTACTGAATATACATACCACAGTTTAATCAATTCCCTACTGGTGAGCACTGAAGGTACTGACAATTTTGAATAATATAAAATTTATTAGAGCAAATATTCTTGAAGTTCTCTTGGTCACCATTAAATTGCTCCCCCTGACCTCATCCCCTTAGGTTATATTTCTAGGAATAGAAATGTTAGGCCAAAAGATAGTAAATATCTAAGAATTTCACTATGACTTACCAAATGGTCCTCCAGAAAATTATTCCACTTTACACTTTCATTAACAATGTATAATACTGTCTTTTCTCTAATATTAGGTACTGAATTGTATTGAATGGTGGCCCCCAAAAAGGCATTTCCTGTCCCAGAGCCTGTGAATATGACCCAAGTTGGAAAAAGAGTCTTTGGGCATGTAATTAAGAATCTTCGGATGAAGAAAACATACTGGATTATGCAGATGGTCCATAAATCCAATGACAAGTGTCCTTACAGAAGACACACAGGGGAGACTTGACAGACAGAAGAGGAGAAGACCATGTGAGGATGGAGGCAGAATTGAAGCAATTCAGTCACAAGCCCAGGAGCCACCAGAAGCCAGCAGATGCAATGAATGGGATCTCTCCAGGAGCTTCTGGAGGAAGCAGAGCCTTGCAGTACCTTAATTTTGGACTCTGACCACCAGAAGTCTTGTTTTAAGCCACCAAGTCTGTTGTAATTTGGTAGAGCAGCCATGGGAAAGAAGAATGTTGCTGTGACAAATATCTAAAAATGTAGACCCACCTGTGAAGTTGGGTAATGGGGAAGAGGCTGAAAAAATTTTAAGGCATTTGAAAGAAAAAGGCTACATAGTGCTTTGGAAAAAAAAATGTTGTTAGAAATGTGGTGAAGACATTTCTGGTGAGGGCACAGAAGTAAATTAAGAAGATGTTATTCAAAGTCTGGAGGAAAGGCAATCCCTGTTGTACGCTGGCAGAAAACTTGGTGTAATTGTGTTTGGCAGTTGTGTGCAATGCAGAATTTATAAGTGATAAATTCGGAAATTTAGCTGAGATTTCCATGCCAAATTTTGAAGGTGCAGCCTGGTTTCTCCTTTCTGCTTATAACAACATGGAAGTGGAAAAGAGACAAACTGAGAAAGAAACTATTGAGCCAAAGACATTAGTGCTTGATCGTTTGGAAGGTTCTCAGCTATCCAGATTGCAAAGGATGTTAAAATTAGGCTGTTTACTGTGGGAAAAGGTGCTTGGGAGAAAAGGTCAAGGGAATGGCTAGGCAGCCATTTACTAAAGGGATTATGTGTGTGACTCATGGATCTAATCAACCATGTCAGCAGAAGCCAGGAATAAGAATGGGGTTATTCTCAAAAATTCCATGGAGGCCTCTCTTGTCTAATGACCTGGATCCTCTAACATGCATAGGAGACCCAGTAGGTTTATGAAAATGTTGCATCAGCACAAACATTACCAGCTTGGACAGAATTAGGACAGAGACAGGATGAGATGAAGGAAGGCTATTAGACTTCTGGAATTCTACAGGCAGAAAACAGGCTGATACTACTTGGCTGAAAATATGTACTATTGTTCAAGGAAAAGGAAAACAATCCCTAGGGCAGAGCCTTGAGCCCAGAGGCAGAACCTAGCAGAACTGTGAGCCCAGAGTGGAGCACTGGGCCACAGTGTATTATTCTTAGGCTCTGAAATATAGTTGAGTTTGTTCTGCTGGATTTCAAAATTGCTTGGGTCTTGTGGCCCCTTTATTTCTTCGAATTTTTCCTTTGTGGAATGAGAATGTCTTTCCTATGCCTGACTCATCACTGTATTTCAGAAGCAGATAACTTTTTTTTTTTTAGTTTCACAGGTCTACAGATGAACAGGGATTTTGTCCACAGATGGATCACTACTAGAGGCTCAGCCACACCTGATTTAGATGATTGAGATGATGAAACTTGGTACTTTTGGGGTGAAGATATTTAAATGGGATTTTGGACTTAGATTTGACACTATAGTGGCTTGAGACTTTTAGGGATGCTGGGATAGTGTGAATGTGTTTTACACATGGGATGGGGGATCATATTTTGGGATCAGAGGGTGGGCTGAGTAGTGGCTCCCCAAAAGATTAAGTCTGTGTCCCAAAACCTGTGAATGTGACTAATTTGAAAAAAGAATCTTTGCACATGTAATTAATGTAAACATCAAGAGATGAGGAGTTCATCCTAGATTACATGGGTTGGCCTTAAATTCAATAATCTGCACCTTTCTGGAGACACACAAGGGAGATTTGAAAACCAAATGAAGTGAAGGCCACATGAAGATGGAAGCAGAGACTGGAGTGACGAAACCACTAGCCAGCGGATGGCAAGAACCACCAGAAGCTGGAAGAAGCAAGGAATGGAATCTCCCCCAAAGCTTCTGAAAGGAGCATGGCCCTGCCAACACCTTGATTTCAGACTTCTGGCCTGCAGGCTGCATGGGAATAAATTTCTGTTGCCTTAAGTTAGAAAGTTCATGGTAATTTTTTTACAATAACCAGTAAAAGGTTATCAGTCCATACTTTTCAATTTGATAGACATCAGCAAATGTATGCAGTGATGAGCCACAGAATGATGTTTTTGCTCAATGATGTACTATGTATAAGACAGTGGTTCCATAAGATTATAATACCATATTTTTACTGTACTGTTTCTACACAAATATTTGCCATTGTGTTACAGTTGCCTGCAGTATTCAGTACAGTCACATGCTGTGCAGGTTTGTAGCCAACGAGCAATGGGCTAAGCCATATAGTCTGGGTGTGTAGTTGGCTCTACCATTTAGGTTTGTGGTTATGCACTCCACAATGTTTGCACAACCATAAAATGGCCAAAGACACATTTACACATTTCTCAGAGTATGTCCTTATTGTTGAGACATGACTGCATAGTATTTACATCTGTGCTTAAAACTGGTGCTGCCTTTAAAAATATGTTTAATATGTATTTTTATCTCTATTTT
Source organism: Cheracebus regulus (assembly GCA_963574635.1). Classification (NCBI taxonomy): domain Eukaryota; kingdom Metazoa; phylum Chordata; class Mammalia; order Primates; family Pitheciidae; genus Cheracebus; species Cheracebus regulus. The sequence continues at coordinate 19,472 of CAUYQU010040360.1, read as the reverse complement.
CAAAAATTGCCTGTTATAATTCTTTGCCCAGTTTATATATATATATATATATATATATATTTTTTTTATTTTTTCTCAGACAGCGTCTCGCTGTGTCACCCAGGCCGGAGTGCAGTAGCATGATCTCAGCTTATTGCAACCTCTGCCTCCAGGGTTCCAGTAATTCTCTGGCCTCAGCCTCCAGAGTAGCTGGGACTACAGGTGCGCACCACTATACCCGGCTAATTTTTGTATTTTTTAATAGAGACATGGTTTCACCATATTAGCCAGGCTGGTCTCGAACTTCTGACCTCATGATCTGCCTGCCTTGGTCTCCCAAACTGCTGGGATTACAGGCATGAGCCGCCGCGCCTGGCCCTATAGTATTCATTTTTAATTGATTTAAGAGCCCATAATAAACTCAAGTTATTTTTACTAAAATTTAAATATTTTCTCTAGTTTCTCATTTGCCCTTTTTAAAAAACAGTTTTTGCGTAAATAGATGTAAAATATGTAGTCAAATCTGACAATCTTTTATTTAATGGTTTTGAATTTTGAGATCATGCTGAGAGGACTCTCAGGCTTTTCAGTGTCCAAGACTACAAAAAAAATTTGCCTCTCTTTTTTTTTTAAAGTACTTCCAAGGCTTCATCTATTTCAGCTAAACCTTAATCTATATGGGGTTAAACAACTAACTGCATTTTTCAAAATATAATTCTGCTGCCTCAAACCAGTTAGTAAATAACTAATTTCTAGTTACCTATATAAGAAGTGTTTTTTTTATATATAAATTTAATATGCTTGTATATTCTATTTTTATCCCACTGAACTGGAACATATTTAAATATGTGATGGGGCAAACCATCCTCTCCTGAATACTTCTGTTTCAATTTATTTTTTATTAGTTTCACATGCCTATAATCCTCCAAATAAACTTTAAAACTATTTGACATCTCTAAAATATAAAGGCTTCCTCCATTTATTATAGTATTTCTAGTTAGATTTTGTTCTAGGTATTGTATTCTCTTTATTGCTGCTGTAAATGAAATCTTAACTACATTTTCTATGAAGATTATAGGAAAGCTAGGAATAGTAGTGGAAACAGCAATAAGAGGAAACATTATATTGGACTGTGTAACAGGCAGTTACAAGCTTTGATATATAATTTCATATGCATAACAATCTCAATTTTTACACATAGGGAACCTGAGGCACAAATGTTAAGAGACTTGCCTAAGTTTGCATAGCTGAGAGGTAGTAGGGCCAGCGTAAGAATCCAAGTAATGTGGCTCCAGAGTTACTGGTTTTTATATATGTTACTTTGTATGTATTTGCTGGACTCTTTTAACAGTTTTAATTGATTTTCAGTGGATTCTTCTACATTTTTCAGGAAGAGAATACTAACAATGACTAATAATTTTGTCCCCTTTTTCAACATTATTTTTCCCCTAATTTATTGAATGGGCAAATAATTCCTAATACTGAATAACTGTGCATTTTCTTTTCTATCGTAGGGCACTGATGGTTACCCGTATTTGGCAAGTGTTTTGCATGTTATCAATGTGTCTTCACTTGTTTATCCCCTGCTCCTTCTCTCTTCTTGACTAACTCAGGCCTTCAGCACTCTTCACCAACTCCAGAATGAGGTCAAGCTTGACTGGCCTAGAAAAGACTGCTGATTTGCTTTGGTTCAGCAACTTCCAAATTAAATCACAGCACTCTATTACACCACTCACCACATCTCCACACATCTGCCGGACACTTGGGAGAGTCCCTTTGAGCAGGGTAGCATGGCTACCTCTTAATCCTCTGCATACTGTTTCCGCCTCGTGTCAGACTCCATAGTTCTGCAAACATGCCTTCGTTTTAACTCTACTTCAATGTCTTTCTGTAATTCATTCACTTAGGATGCGAGAAGGAAGATACATTTTTGCCCTGAGATTTTTGCAGAACTAGCTTGCTGTCCAGACTGCTTTGTTTCTGGCATTTTCATTAATTCCACACATATTGCATCTGACAGAATTACTGCTGTGTTTGTTGACAAGGCCCCTCTGGCCTCCAAATATCAAACACATGATGTCCCTATCAAACTTGACACCTGTTTTTCATTCCCAGACATTGATTTTCCACCCACTAGCCAACATATTTCATAGAAAAAGCTGTTAGCACTATCTGCAAAGTATTGATTGCAGTAACACTGAAATCCCTATCTGAAAATTTACAGCCTTAATTTCCAGTAGGTTACATCAGTTATCTTCAAGTGGGTGAAGATTTAAGAGTGTGATCAGCATGTGCTAACTAAAGTGTTTACTACCAAACAGCTCGTACAACACTAAACTTACACCAAAATTGCAAAGATAGAAATAAATATTAAGTAATTGCTTAAGTTTCTCAAAGATCAGATGAATGGGCAACTATTCTCCAAAGAAGGCATAAAATAGAAACAAAGCATACACTCTTCCAAAAATGGAGAAAAAGATCCAAAGTACAAAGAAAAACACAAGTATTCGATGTTGAAATATAGGAAAATTTGGGGTAGTACACAGGCATTTTACTCTACCATTAACAGTAAAATCTCGTCTTTTGTAAGATTTCATGACAGAATTTGTGATTTTTCTTTACATAACACATAAAGAATCTTTCCAAAGTTGAATAACTGTCTCATTCATCAATCCAAATATTGAGGACCTACTATGTATTTGTCACCGTACAAAGAATCTCAGTTGAATCACCTCATGTTGTCCTCAGATTATTTGTAAAGTTGATACTATTTCACGTAATATTTCACAAAGTATTTAATATTTTGAGAGAAGCACCTCATTTTGGGGATCCCATCTGTGTTTTATACAGAACAGAGAAAAAAAATTTCAATAATGGAATTGAAAGAACTTAGTATTTCAAAATGTATTATACTAAAATAGACAGATGGACTTCAAAATAAGCCCAAGGTCTAAACACTATTACTATCAGAACATGCACTAAGAAATGCCACTAACATGGTCACTTTGATATAGTATTACTTATATGTGGTTTTGAGCAAATTCTCACACTGAAGGACCATAGTGAGGGAAGAACTACTGGACATTCACCTGAGGTTATGTTGAGAAACCACTGAGAGCCTAGGCTCTCAAATCACTTTCCACTCTATTCTGCCTACAGCAACAATTATTTGTTGCCCAGCTGAAGGCCTCACACTATGTTCAATGCTGCTGGAAAAATTAAAGATGTATAAGGCACAACTTTTATGCTCAAAAAGTATCTTCTTTTGTGGTGGGCATGAATGTAATCTACATGGACAATGTGAAGAAAGATGGAATATGATGGACACACTGTAGCATACCAAGCAGTATCTTCTTTGAAGGTTCTAAGAAGAGAGACATAACACAGATTGGCATCGGCTTACATGCTTTTTAAAGATGGTGGCACCTGTGCTCTTGCTTAAAGAAATGAATTAGTCTGCACTGTTCACTTGGCAGGGAAAAAGAAGGAACATATCTGGGCAAGGGTAACATCACTAGCAGAAGGCTGCGGTGCCCAGAATGCAACTGGATCACGTGGCTGAGGCATGTGGACAGGCCAGCTCAGCCACACGGACAGTCAGATCACATAGGGGCACAGGAAAGTTTCAATTTCATCCTTTGGACACTGAGGAAACATCAGGAGGAAAACTCTCAATTCAGCCAGTATTTGCTGTGGGTTCACTGTGTGCCAGGCACTGAATTGATCCTGGAGATACTAAACTGAGTAAGTATATAAGACAGAATCTCTACTCTCAAGGAGCTCACATTGGTGGAAAGACTGATATGTAAACTGCTGAGAATGACAGATGTTTATCAGGACAGTAATAGAGGCATATACAAGATACAAAAGAGTATAGGGAGAGAAGGAAGGAATTCTTAGTGGGGATGTCGGGGGATAGTGGCAGGGAGCCAGTGCAGGACGCTTCCCCGAAAGAGGTGACACTCCAGCTACGACTAGAAGAATACACACAAAGCGGCCAGGCAAGCATGGGGAGAGGGCCATCCAGTCAGGACAGGTGTGGGGGAGGGGCGCTCCAGTCAGGACAGGTGTTGGGGAGAGGGCACTCCAGGCAGGACAGGTGTGGGGGAGGGGCACTCCAGGCAGGACAGGTGTGGGGGAGGGGTACTCCGGGCAGGACAGGTGTGGGGGAGGGGTACTCTAGGCAGGACAGGTGTGTGGGAGGGGCACTCCAGGCAAGACAGGTGGGAGAGGGGCATTCCAGGCAAGATAGTTGGGAGAGGAGCACTCCAGGCATGACAGGTAAGAGGGAGGGAACTCCAGGCAGTCAGGTATGTCAGGGTGGTCAAATTGACCTTGAGGTGAGAGAATCCATATGAATGAACCAGACAGGTTACAACAGCCTCCATGTAAGACATACAGGCAGTAAGTCATTGCATAGGGAAGACCCAGCCCCGATGTGGGTGATAAAGAGAATGGAGGACCTACTGTTTACTTGTAGGTTATTTATTTGTAGGTTATTACCTATTTAACCTATTTACTTGTATGTTATTACCCTAAAAGTAAATGTAAAATCATTTCCTGGGGTATTCAGTGAGATTAGAATGCTCTGCAAGTAAAAATCAAAGAAGATAAATTAAAAGTCATTGATCTTGCCAGCATTTGAGATGTTACTCCCACTATTAAAGGGCACAGTGGTGAAGGAGACACTGTCATGACTACATTCATGATGTTCTTTGCACTTCATCTTCCTCATGTTCTCTTGGTAAATGCTATTGTTATTCAGCCAGATGACATGCTAGTAAGGTAGAAATGGGCACTTCTTTAACTCAGACTACTATAATGACCCTCTAATTCCAGTGTCTGATATAGTGGGTACTTAATAAATATTAGTTCAATTAATAATTTATTAAGGCAACTACTAAGTCATATTCTGAGAGCAGCATAGATAGTATTACACATATGGTTTTAATGGGCAAGTCCTGGACAATAGTTCATATTGAAAACGTCTATGAATCAAAAATATGCTCAAGGTGCTATCTCTAATTATAAAAATACACATATTATATCTACATTTATTTAATATATTTTCCAGGAGTGATATTAAGGGCCCAAGCATTATGCTAGCACCCACTTGATCCTTTCAAGGAAGAAAAATCAGGCCATCAGATTAGGGATCCGTACACCTAAGAATGATTTCCAGGATAGACAATGAGACTGGAAGGTGCCTAGAAAGAAACAATGGGCCGCATAGTGGTGCACACCTGTAATCCCAGCACTTTGAGAGGCCAAGGTGGGGGATCACCTGAGGCCAGGATTTCAAGACCAGCCTGGCCAACATGGCGAAACTCCATCTCTACTAAAAATACAAAAATTAGCCTGGTGTGTGGCACGTGCCAGTAATCCCAGCTACTTGGGAAGTTGAAGCAGGAGAATTGCTTAAGCCTGGGAGGCAGAGGTTGCTGTGAACCAAGATTGTTATCACTGCACTCCACCCTGGGCTACAGAGTGAGACCTTGTCTCAAAAACAAAAAAAAAAAAAAGGAAAGAAACGATGAATGGTCATGTGCATAAAGACAACTAACCAGGGGGCAGTGATAGGAGATAACAGAGAAGGGATGGGGTAGACGGGAGCGAGGGAAAGAGACAGAAGACAAGGGCTGGGGCTAGAGATGGGGCTGACAAATGAAAAGAAGTGACACAGGGATAAATTCTACTTCTTTATTTGCATTTTTAAAATATAAGACCTGTCTTTGTATTTAGTTAATCGTTTTTCTAAAACTGTAGTAAATTGATAGTTTTTCCCTTGGTTCTTTATCTAATCTTCCATATTAATTCAGAAATTATGCTCTTCTTTTAAAATCAACTTTTAAAGGCTAAGGGTCTTCTTGTTTTATGTTGGTTTGTTATTTTGCTATGTGACAAGTCTCTTTAATATCTATCTGATAAACGAGTATTTTTATACACATATATATTTGGCTATGCAATATGTTAGCAGAAATGTGTAGAATCTGATTAAGCAGAAATCCCAAATGAAGGTTATTACCCTACAAGTGTACACAATTCCATGCAAAATAGATTCTGGAGGAATGTAAAATCCTAATAACTCACATATGCTAAAGCAGCAAGGACTTCCATTATTTTAAGGGATACATTTCTCATTTTAGCATAAGAATTAAATATCAGGCCATCTCACTAAGTAAAAGTTGAATGCAACTAGGATCACAAAAACTAGGATCTCACTAAGTAAAAGTTGAATGCAACTAGGATCATAAAATAACTTATTTATATTAAGATAATAAAAAGATTAAATTATAAATCACTGGAATCTTGAATGTCTAATGCTTAAATGAATAAATCAAGACTTAATTAACTTTGACAGTATTTCATAATGCTTTGTTAGGAGTGAATTTTGTTTTATGATTAAGGAATGAGTATTTTCAAACTTGGGGAAATGCTCTTTATTTCATACACACAATACAGAAGAATATAAGCCAATATAAATTGATATATGTGTACTAATAAATATTAATAAGTTGGATATCCAATATTTATATTTTTAAAAGATTATTTGACACAGGAAATGGCTTGTTTATGAATATATCACCAGCTCTGGAAGTTAATGCCTTATTGTACAAGACTACACCAAACAAGTTATTTTTTTTTTTAAATGACATGTTTTGCTCTATTTTAAGCATTTTTGTTTTGTTTTGTTTTGTTTTTTGGGATAGAGTCTCACTCTGTCGTCCAGGCTGGAGTGCCAAGGCAATCTTGGCTCACTGTAACCTCTGCCTCCCAGGTTAAAGTGTTCTCCTGCCTCAAGCCTCCCAAGTAGCTAGGACTACTGGTGTGTGCCACCACACTCGACTAATTTTTTGTATTTTTAGTAGGGATGGGGTTTCCCCACGTTGGCCAGGCTGGTCTTGAACTCCTAACCTCAAGTGATCTACCTGCCTCAGTCTCCCAAAGTGTTGGGATTACAGGCATGAGCCACCATGCCCAGCCTAAGCATATTAATATTTGAAAATAAGAAAATAACTGAAATGCTGTTGAAATAATATGTGACATACTAGGATTCAGCATGAAGTAAACAAAACTGCTATTATTGTTCAACACACTTCTCTTGAGACTCTTAACACTGTGATTTTGTATCCCAATTTCTTGCAGTTAACATATTCTTCTGTTGCTACAGGTGTCATTTTAATTCCTTCATACTATTCAACTTATAACTTCTGGCCCATGTCAAAGGCTTCATGGCCTTGGCTATGTCTATGCAAATAGAAAAGAGGCTGCTGTCTGATACCACCTGCTTCCACTTCTCCAAATTTAGCCCTGATTACCAGGACATTCTTAGATTTTCCAAGGAGGCAAAAAAGTCTTATAAACTCGACCCAGAGGTGAGCTGGGAAATCCTGCCTCTGAAAACAAAAGAAATTATCTTCAACCCAGCACTCTGATCTAAGGGTGCCTTTCATTTGAGCCCAGCAATTTGTCTAAGGAGTTTTGGGTAGGTGGAAATACATTTGCTCTTTGGGCTTTGAGCTCTTGCTCAAATCTTTGTCTTGATGAATCTTGTGACTGCTCAAGTATACTGGGGCTTCACAGACATTCACTGAAAAGGCACCTCTCTCCTTCTGCTCTCCCTTAAAAATCTCTGACACAGGCGTTTACCTGTGCAACACACACCACTGAAGTTCTCAGGCACTAGACTGGAAGGGCTTCATAATAGACAACTGAATACTGAAAAGAAATCCTTGGAGTTTTTATTACCTTAAAGCTCTGTCCTATCTCTTCTCACTCCTCCCATCTTCAACTCCCTGTTTTTATCTACAATGGTTTAATTACCTTTGTTCCCTTGTCACCTGAAAACCTTTGACCTTCAAGATAGTTTTCCAAACAGTTCTCTCCCTAATATGGTACCAGCTGTTGGAATAATTCATTTCTTACATTTCTGCTGCTGTAAATACTTCATATTATATAAAATACAGATATAACAAAAAAAGATACCCAACGTAATTATTAAATGAATCAATGAACACATTCCTTGAGCATATTCACCTTTTACTGGAAGGTTTAAAGACAAGACATTGAGTAACACAAAGAAGGAACCTCTCCAGGCACCTAATCAGGCAGATTTTTAAGAGAGAAGTGAGGCTCCAGTGGTCTTCTCCATCCCCTCAGTTATAAACTTTATTAGACAAAAGAAGAGCAACAGGAATGTCCAAACGTTTTCAGACCAGAGTTAATCAGTTTTTCTCATCTTCAAAACGTATGGTCACTTAAGTCAGCTCTTTTCAAAAATGTAATACTTTGGTCTAAGTGGAGAAAGACCAGAGAGGCCTGGGGATGCTCTATTAACAACTTGCTACAAATGTGATATTTCTCTGAAGACCCAAAATTTCATCTAAAAAACATGCACATTTTGGCTCATGTTCCATTAAAATATGTCTAATATAAAAAGAGTATTGCACATTATTTATTCCTGATTAAAACTGCTATTCTAGAAAGGCACCTCTTTGGTGTAGTTCTGCATATAAAGTAAGACTTGGGCTAGGTGTGGTCACTCATGCTTATAATCCCAGCACTTTGGGAGGCCAAGGTAGGAGGATCACTTGAGGTCAAAGCAGGAAGATCAACTGAGTCCAGGAGTTCCAAACAAGCCTGGGCAACATGGTAAAACACTGTCTCTCCTAAAACTACAAAAATTAGCCAGGTGTGGTGGCATGCATCTGTAGTCCCAGCTACTTGGGGGTCTGACGTTGAAGGATCGCTTGAGTCTGGGAAGTCAAGGCTGCAGTGAGCCAAGATCATGCTATTGCACTCCAGCTTGGGTGACAAAGCAAGATCTGTCTCAAAAAAAAAAAGATTTGGGTTTCCAAATCTTTGGAATTTGGTGCGAGAAGTGCAGTCTCATGTAAGAGAGTGATTTGCTGAAACATCAACAATTTAAGACTCTGAACTGCAAAATGGTCACCTGTTTAAGTAGAGTGCCCATATGTCCTGGTTTGCAATGGGTTAAGCATGCTGTCCTGGCATCACTGTTATTAGCCGAAAGCACCTTTGTTCGGATGACAGATTACATGGTCAGCCTGTCAACAAGCCATGAAACTGCCACTATATTCTCAATTCACCGTCCTGTTTGACAGAAACACCCACAGCCATGGGGCAATAAGAATGACAGCCAAAACTGAACAATCGATCAGGCCCCAAGAGAAACTAATGATGGAGATCAACCCAATGATACGGCTGTCAGAATGTGACATCTAAATTTTCAGTTACTTGAAATAAAGGAAAAAACTCAACTAACAATGTTTAAATCAATAAATAAGACTACTAATGCTAAAAGAAGCAGAAATTAAAGAAGTGAAACAAAAACAGAGCTCGTATCATACCAAATATTAAAAATCATTTTTGTATTCATAATACACAGACCAATGTGAGATTTCCTAAGAGCAAGTATAATGCCTTCCATGTTTTCGGCCCCAATGAACCCATGATGCCAACCTAAAGGCATACATGTAGCCCATGATCAGTAAGTATATAATAATTCGAAGCAGTTACAAGAATAATTAGCACTCTTTCTGTTGATTAAAACACTTACTTAAAAATGCCTCATTAAAGACAGAATAAATCCACAGCCAGAAAATGGTTCACTCATAGGAGGGGTGTGTGTGTGTGTGTGTGTGTGTGTGTGTGTGTGTGTGTGTGTGTGTGTGTGTGTGTGTGTGTGTCTGTGTGTCTGTGTGTCTTCTGATAATTTACCATTTTAAATTGGCAAAGAATTATTAATTATTTACATTAACCATAGCAATTTTAAAAAATGTTCCATTCCAGTTGGCTTCTATAATGTTTTTAAAAAAGTATTCCTCTGCTTGCAAATGTTGAGCTTTTCGAAAATTGCCTAATGCTGAAATTTTTAATTTAATATTTTAAAATTCCTTTCACTTTACTTAGTCTAATTCTCAGGAAGAACAATAGAACACTCTAAAATGATTTGTGTACCAATTGGCTGTGATGAACTTTAAAGAGCAAGTTTAGTAAGTCTTAAGATAAAACACTTTATGCCAAGTTATAAATGCGAATTTATACTACTTAAAATGAAAACTATATCCAGTATTATTCTAAGTTGAATATACATAATAAGACCAATATGGTCTGTTTTGAAACCAATCAGCCTATATATCTCTCTTCTACAATGATACATGATATCAGCAACCCCTGCTCCTGAGAACACACAAGAACTTTATACAAGTACTTTATTATTATATTACCCAGGATTAATGTCCTCCCTAAATTCACTTGACTGAACTTTCAGTCTCTTTCATTAGTTTGTCCATCTCTTCCCAGCTATCAGCCCCTCTCCTTCCTGACATTTCCCTCTTTTCTTCCCAGGCGGGGGTAGCCTGGCTTATCCCATCCGTGATCCTCACTGTCACTTACAACGCCCTGGCTCTTGTCTTTCCATCGCGTCCGCAATGTGGATCTCACATTCCTATAATAGAGGGCTAACCTTACATTGTGATTTCTCACTCCCGTGTAGAAGACTTTGTAAACCACTGGGTGACTCAATAAAGAGAACGTTCCTACATCGGATTGATGACATCCAGTCTTCCTGGGCTGAAGTGTCCTTAGAAAGCTTCCACTTCTCTTCTGACCTCTCCCATTGTCTTAGAAGCTTGTCTAGTTGCCATTCTCAATGACTGCCAAACATTTTAAAACCTGACACCCATAGCACTTAATCACCGTCCAGTAAACATTAGGCATTTAAGTATCTTTAATTGAATGACAGAGTGACTTCTTACATAATCAGGAATTTAAAGTCATTGATAAGGACAGGCTTTATTCTGTACTGCTGCAAAGAAAAGGTATGCACCATGGAGGAAGCTACAGAAGGAGAGACCTAGATCAAAGGAGCGCAGTTAGGAGCTGTCCAGCCATCACTAACTTTGCAAGGCAAGCACTTCCTAACCATACGCATGATTTAATAATGGTGGGTATAGACCTGCTAGGAGTTCTGTCTAGGTGACTGTGTCTGAGTGATCTTCAGAGGTCCCTTCAAGATTCAGATTTAAGACTCATGTGCCAGGAGGTATGAAATAAGGATGATATACAAAGAGTAATGAGCAAAAATTAAGGGTAGCAGAAAAGACTTAGAAAATGCTTCCCAGGCTTCCATGCCTTCTCTGCATGGATCACCCTAAATAGCTCAGTCTTGTGCTCTTACTCCTGTGGGGTGTAGCACGGTAAAAGAAAGAATTATCAAGAGCAACAGAAGTGCCATATGATGGCTTCAGGTGTTTCTGATAAATTCACAGTGAGTCTTTTGAAGGGATCCTCTCATCTACAGAAGTAAATCCCAGAGATTATTTTAATTAACGTGTCCCTGTCCCTGGTACAGCCCTCAGAAAGAAGAAAAAATGAAGGGAGGCAGAGATATTGGAGGCAGGGGCAGAGAAAACTGGCTTAAGATAAGCTTCCAAGTCCTAGACCAGTCCTTCTTATGAGGCAGGCCTGTATTCTTTTCTTTCTTTTTTTTTTTTTCTCACTATTGAATTTTATTTTTATTTTCAAATGTAACCCCACAAAGTACAAATTTTATTCCACAAATCTATAAATGTATGTGCTCATAACATTAATAGAATTTATATTTTATCTAAAAACATCTACTGATTAGTCATAATTTAGTGAGATGTTAGAACAAAATTAGGCCAGGCACAGTGGCTCATACCTATCGTCCTAGCATTTTGAGAGGCTGAGATAGGAGGACTGCTTGAGCTTAGTAGCTTGAGCTTAGGAGTTCAATACCAACCTGGGCAACACAGTGAGGCCCTATCTCTACCAAATTGATTGGCTAAAGAAAATGTGGTACATATACACCATGAATACTATGCAGTCATTAAAAAAAATGAGATCATGTCCTTTGCAGGGACATGGGTGAAGCTAGAAGCCATCATCCTTAGGAAACTATCACAGGAATAGAAAACCAAACACCACATGTTCTCACTCATAAATGGGAGTTGAACAATGAGAACACATGGACACAGGGAGGGGAACAACACATACTGGGGCCTTTTGTGGGGTGGGGGCCAAGGGGAGGAAGAGCATTAAGACAAATACCTAATGCATGTGGGGCTTAAAACCTAGATGATGGGTTCACGAGTGCAGCAAACCACCATGGCACATGTATACCTATGTATCAAACCTGTACACTCAACAAAGTATATATTTGTATTCTTATTTTCTGTGTCTCTTTTATGCTTAAGGACACATCACTTGGTTTCTGTTATTTCAAGTCAAAGAAGCTTAACTAATATACCACAGCACCTATAGGACTGTTTGAAGCTGCCAGGTCATGTCAACACATTCCTGGCTCAGAAAGCCTTAATTGTCACCAAGTACACAAAGTATTTTCCAATATAATTTTCTAACACAGCACATAGCAGGTCAGTCAACAGGTACTGCTACTCAGAAGACCCCCAAACTCTAACACTTTTTCTTAAAGTCTTTCTGACAGGTGTTTCCAGCCAGAATCCCATATATTTATCATCAGAGTTTATCTAGTTACAACCAAGTTCCATTAATGCAGTGGAAACAAAAGGCTTGGAGTGTGCCACTGACACTGTGGTGAATTACAAGTGCAGGAGCTTTACAAATCGGAGTCCCACACAGAACTACCCTAAACAGTACTTCACTGAGCATGTTCAGGTTCTGTGCTCGCCTCTGCTACACAGAAACAACATGAAAAATGAGTGTTGACTGTGTTGGGTGGCTGGCACTTGTTTTTTTTCTTTCAATGTCACCAATGAACAAAACTGTCAAACAAACGTAGGAGAAAAAAACTGGAAAGAAGAATAGTGTGCAGCACAATATCAATAGACCATGATTGGGCAGTAAATGCACCAGGCCAGTACAGGGAGACCAGGAAGTGAGGCAGCTGATTCAGCAGAGACACCTGAAACACTCCAGTAGCATGGAGAATATTTTATGTTTAAAGAGATTTTTTAAAATTTTCATGGGTGTATAAATCCTTTGAAAGGTATTTTCACCTTGCTAAAACCTCAGGTGAAAAACAATTTGGAGCACTGCAGAAGTCTTAGATTTTTTTTCCCCCTCAAATTTTAATAGTCACAGGACTAGGAAAATTCTTCTTGACAACATGCATTATCCTTCAGACACAGTGTGCAGAAACCCTGGAAAGGCTGTTCCTGGACTCTCTCTCCTTTACTCCATACTGACCTGAGCGCCCACAAACACTGAGAGCATCCTACTAACATAACTCAAAGTAAATTAATGGTTATTTGGACAGAGGACTGCGTATATCCTCTGCCACACGCACACGCACACACACACACACACACACACACACACACACACACACACACAAAGATAGGGGTGAGGGTGCAGTTATATTTAAGTGGAAAGTAATAAGCACAAATACTTCAGATACTTTTTGTCACAACTACTTCCATAAAAATAGCTAAGGAGTGTTAACGCCAACAGTTAATGATAAATGAATGATTCGTATAAACTAACAGGCATCATCAAGCCTTCTCCTTGGCAATAAGACTTTGTAAGTGTCAATTCTTGTTATCCTACAATTATTGAAAAGAAGTAAAAGGTCCCCCTTTTTAAAATTTAATGATCAACTTTCTCAGGAGGATCTTTTCCTAAGTTACTCTGGGTTGGCAGGAATTTAACGCATGAGAATCCAAGAGTATTGGGTTAAATTTATATATTAAATAAGTTAAATTTATATATTTAAACAGGTATATAATTATAAATTAATACTATTTATATTACATTATGAATTAGTTTATAATTATTAAAGATTATAAAAATAAATGTTTATTACTTGTATATTTACATTTATAATGAACTTCAAGTGCATTTTAAAAGGTGAAGAACCACCCCTAACCCTCCTTGTTTAATTCCAGATAGTAAACAAAGGATAAGAAATAAGAGGTGAATATAATTGAAAGGTATACCTTAAAAAAACAAAGAAACAGGAGGAAAATTAAAAATGTTTTCTTTTCTACTGCTGCACAGTTTTAACAATTACTGAATAAAGACTAGAGAGATGGGGGATAAGAATTAACGACAAGCTTAGAAACACAACCAATTTCACACCATTTTGCCAATTGTGTAGAACACTGCTTTTTACATATGTTCCCACAAGGGCCAAAATGAAAAGAGAAATTTAGGTAGAATTTTTCTAATTGTGAATGAATTAATTTACCTCATTTAATTCTTACAGGTCCAAGTAATGTATGTTATCAGTACTTACAGATAAAATGAATTCACCAAATTAAATAACTTGCCCAAAGTCACTCAAATAATAAGTGACAAAGTCACTCCCAAAGTCATCCCTTCTTCCTTCACTGACCCACGGGATTGATACTGCACAACAGGGTCTCCACATGGTCCTTCTGTGCAGAATGCAGTGAACTGATGACACACTCTGGAAAGTTTTCCTGCTGCTCTTTTTATTCAGTGCTTTTCTAAGAAGTCCAAAGCCTGTCACAGGTTTTACTTTAATAATCTTTACCATTTATCTGGGTATACTGGTTTGGGATATTATTACTATTGTTACTGTGGATGGGAAAATTAACCTGAGCACAAATGTCAGCAAGCGAGTGGCAGCTTGGACTGCAAGTCTTGCCACCTAATACATAATCCAGGGCCCTAGCCACTAAATCTTGCTTTTTGTGATACAGGAAAACACACAAGGCCATGCTACTATTAATCTTTAATGAAACCGAATGTCAACTATAGTATTCCAAATCATCATTCAGTTTCTAGTGTAATATTCAGTATACAGTCGATCCTAAGACCACACATTCATATATAAAGATTGAAAGAAAATCCAATTTACTTTCTAAAATCACATAAATTACATTTAACATGTCACAACAATTTTACATAAGAAAGGGAAATTAATTTGCCTATTAATTTACACTCAGATACTTTTCCTCTCTTTAAGGAGTTGATTACTACTGTGGATTATTTTCCTTTCCTTAAATAATTCTTAAAAATAACAACATCAATGTGATGTTTCATTTCCTGCCCATCAGCAGCAGAAGCTCCTTGTGCCCAGAGGACAAATTAAATGCTCTGTGACAATGAGGGGTATGTAACAAGCAACTTGAGGCTCTGCTCAAACTGGGTTCACCATGCTGTTTCTTCCTTTTACAAATGCACAGCAAATACAGCTGCCATTTAAAAAGCTTTCTAAGGCTTCCTCCAAATACCTAACATTATTGTTCAGATATGAACTCTATGTTGCCCAGGCTGGAGTGCTGTGGCTATCCACAGGCACAATCCTAGCACACTCCAGCCTTGAACTCCTGGGCTCCAGCAATCTTCCCTTCCCGCCTCAGCCTCCTGAGTCTCTATAAACACCATTACTTCAGCCCGGAATTCTCTCCTACTTTTCTTCTTTTATCAAGCACAGTCTTAGCTGTCCTTCAAGGTTTGACAGAAAAACCACCTCCTCAGCTCAACCTTTGCTGGTAATACTATCAGCCTCAGCATTGGCCCCATTCTCTTGGGTCATGTAATACTTTAATACTTCCTCTATTTAGCAAGCAGTTCCCATTTGTACCTAAGAGTTTCTATGCTCGTCCTTTTTAAGGCTGTAAGCTCCTTGCCAGGTGGGGCCAAATTTGTTTTATCTCTGTACTTCCCAAGCATAGCTCCCTATTTATGTCCCAGGTTTTCCATGAATGCTTGGCCAATGTAGTGCAGAGATTTGAGCTATAAAGTTCTTGGGTCTAGTCAAAGCAGCAGTGGCCTTTGTGACATCACCTACCTCAGCTACCTCACTTGTAAAGTGGACCCATGAGACCCATTCCTGAGAACTTATTTTCCTCACACCAAAGCACAACTGGAAATATGCTTTGTAAATTGTTTTTAGTAAAAAGTTGTTTATACAAAACACTGAGGACCCTCTAATATTTTTATAATATGCAAGTATAAAGTGTCATACCCACATGTGTGTATGTATTCAAGGATAAAATGCCATATACTGTGTGTAACATTGAAATAACTAATACATGGCCCATATAACAACATATTTGATCCCTTTCAATTAAAGACATGCTTAAATAAATACTCTCAGGAATCAGCAAGAAATAGAGCTACCCCATTCATATGTAATTTATAGATGAATGTAGAAAAAAGTCTGTATCCGTTTATATAATAAACATGCAAACTCTTTCCTATAACTATTACTGTATTATATAAATATTAAAATGGAAGTGTAACCAAAATCTATCAATGCATGAATATTGGTCAACCATGTAGATGAAAGAAAATGAAGAGAAACAGAGAAATCCCCTCAAGCCTTCACTTCAGCTCTCTGCTTTGAAAGTGTGATCATCTCCAGGTTATTTGTATGAACAGACCGATGTTCTTTTAAAAATAAATGCTGCATTTCTAGTGATCAAATGGAATCAACAGCAATGTTAATTATCTGTTGTCGTCTTTTATAACACTTGTCAAATCTCTTGTCCTTTTGCTTCTGTGACCACACACTTACCTTCTGCTTTGTCCTACACTAATCTGAATGTAGAAATCAGTTCCTTTTGGATGTGCCAGAAAGAATGTGTTTGTACAAAGCACCGAGGAAACTCAAATATTTTTCTTGTGTCTTCTTTTCTTTTCTTTTTTTTTTTTTTGAGACAGAGTCTTGCTCTGTCATCAAAGCTAGAGTGCAGTGATGTGATCTTGGCTCACTGCAGCCTCCACCTCCCAGGTTCAAGCAACTCTCGTGCCTCAGTCTCCCAAGCAGCTGGGATTACAGGCATGTACTACCACACCTGGCTAACTTTTATATTTTCAGTAGAGATGGGGTTTCACCATGTTGGCCAGGCTGGTCTGGAACTCCTCATCTCAAGTGATCCACCTGCCTCAGCCTCCCAAAGTGCTAGGATTACAGGTGTGAGCCACCACTCCAGGCCTCTTAAGTTTTCTTTAGGTGAGGCTAATTAGGATGTTTATGTCAAATATTCATGAACAAAAACTTGATCATCCACTTTCTTCCGTCAGCCAGCAGGAGTACAGGTTCTTGTTTCTTCCTAACTACCCATCCACCCCTCTACCAATTATATCTTTCTCTAGTAACAAAGAACTTCAGGATGACCTCAGGTTTATCCCAAAATTTCATATCAGTGTTAATACAGGAAGAGGAATCCTCGTTAATAGACTATACTTCTTATAAGACATTTTAGACACTATGTTTTGTTACTTGATATTTCGAGGTCTAATACATCTCAGGAGCTTTTCCAGCTAACTTTAGTATTCACTCCAAGATTAATTCAGGTAAATGCAATTTTTTTCTATCTCTAAGTGCCTAAAGAGTTGTGGAATTTGTGTGTGTGTGTGTGTGTGTGTGTGTGTGTGTGTGTATGTGTGTGTGAAGGGGGTGAGGAGTGCATTTTTCATTATAATTCCAATTAAAGTTATTTTAAATGATTTTTTAAATGACAAATGATCAATTCTACACTTATCTTGAAATTCATTAGTAATGATACACTTTCAAAATTCAGGAGAAATTTTTCCTTCTTCAGTACTTAAGTATTTAACCATTCTTGTCACAGATCCCTTGGAAAGGTTCTGCTCTAAATTAATTTTAAAACTATCATACTAAGTATAGTAAACCCTATCAAAGTAAGCAAGGTTGTCAATCAGAGTGGCCTAGCCTTCCAGGGACTCAGGTTCCCAAGTGTTATTCAGAGTTAGCAATATTTCTCTTTGTTGGATCTGAAGCTAAGTTTCATATACCAAATTGCATATAAACAGCTTTACATGAGAAGAAGACTTAATTTGAAAAAGGCAGAGATTTGAGAAGCATATTCAGTTTTTGTCATCTTTAAAATAAAATGAAATAGAAAATCTAACTAGAGAAATACGATATTTATTTTAAAATATGTGTCAATCGACTATGCTATCAGTAAGGCTTCTGGTCAGCAGCAATTTTTCATTCTGTCATATGCCTGTCCTTAGCCTTTGTGTTAGGGCAGAGGGGGCTGGGGTCAGCGATGGAGAGAATCTGTTCCCTGATATTTTTGGTGACACAGACATTAGATGTCCTTTCTTGCTATGACTGAGTCACTGGTAGGCTCAGTAAGCCACATGCACAAGTGTGGAGTCATTGAAAGGAGGCTATTCCTGAAATTCGGTGAGCTTATCAGAATAAGTTCTACTGCCACAGCCAAACAAAACTTCCAAACACAAACAGTGAGGGGCGGAGATGAGCAACCATTTTCTCTGAAGCACCAAGCAAATACTAGATCATGAAAAAAAATTCTGTAATTGACAAACTCCTCTGGATTCACAGCAATGGATTATTGAAATGCAACTTAAAGAATGAGCTGTTACAAACGATAACCCCACTGGTTTTTCAACCCATATTTTTGGCACTAAGTATGGACATTTCACTGTATTTGGTGTGTGTGTTCACATATGTGAGATACACACAAAGGTATGAATGAGTGTGTATATATATATCCTTCTTAATTTATTCTTGTTAATTTAGATCTATCTACAAATTTTCAGACAGAACACAATATCCTTTGTATTTCTATCTATTTTGTACATTATTCCTTAGTCTAATATACACTTTTACATTTCATTTAGCAGTAAACAACTGAAGCATTATGTATCCATAAAAGGCAATTATCCTAACCGTACTAATCATCTTATAACACTTGTACTCTTTTCCTTCAGTGTGTGAGTATACAAATGCTTGCTTTATTCAAGAAAGGGAAAAATGTAGACAGAAAGGATGTATTTTTTAACAATTCACTAATTCAGGAAAATATCACTTCTTCAAAAACAAACAAAAAAACCTGTGAAATAACAAAATAGGAAAAATAAGATTTTCAGTTAAAAGATTACTTAATTACCAAGAAAAACCAAATCATTTGCTTAAAAAAGGCTATCTAAATTGTGTTAACATTTACATGTTATTTTTTAAAGTTTAATTGCCTAAATTCCTTGTGATAGGTAATTTTTTTCAAAAAATTGACCTAATATTAATTTTTAATATTCTAAAGGTCACGAAAAATGTTACCTAATTTCTTGAAAACCTAATTAATTAAGCAAACCAAAATAAGACCTCATTAGTTTTACACTGTCTCTGTTAAAAAAGAGAGAGAAGGAGAGATCCAAGATGGCCACGTAGCAGCAGCTCAGGATTGTAGCTCCCAGTGAAAGCGCAGAGACTGAGTGGATGCTGCAATTGCAGACGAATTTTTGATGCCCACAAACTGGGAGATTCCCGGCAGAGGAGCCACACGGGTCGCCAGAGCGACTCTTTTGGCCGGTACGGCTGTTTTGCCGGTGCTCCGGCTTGGTGCTTCTCAGTGCGGAGTATACGGGACTGGGTGCCCTTTTAGTCGGGCTCCGCTGGTCCCATTCCCACAAGGAGAACAGTAATTGGAAGCTCTGAGGACTGAGAGCAAGCACAGCGGAACCCGGGAAGCACAGCAAGCACAGCTGAACCCAGGAAGGCC